>JAKVDI010000058.1:0-268728 GCA_022836835.1 Pythium insidiosum
TATGAAGTCCCTGCCCAAGTACGAAGAGCTCGTGCCGAACGGACGAGTAGCCGCGCTGCCAGCCAAGACGAAACACACACCAAACATTTGTCTCGTACGTGGCACTCTCTCTGGCTCGATGTTGGACGCAGAGAAGTTCAGTCTGCCATATCTGAATTAGGTCCTTGATTTGGATGAAACGCTGGTGCATTGCACAGTCGACGAGGTGGAGAACCCGCATCTTCAGTTTCCTGTACGTACTCCAATCTTGAAGGATGGGTTGGGTTTCCATGAACCTCGATGTTTACCGTGACTTTGTTTGCAGGTGAACTTCAACGGCGTCGACTACACTGTAAACGTCAAGAAGCGGCCGCATATGGAGTACTTCCTGAAGCGAGTCGCGACGCAGTTTGAGGTGATCGTGTTCACGGCGTCGCATCGCTCGTACGCCGAGAAACTGCTGAACCTCATCGACCCTCATCGCGAACTCATTAAGTGCGTGGATTCTCGTCGCTTGTCGGCTACCCTTTGCCAATCCTGAACATGTGTCGATGTGGGCAGATACCGCCTGTATCGTGATGACTGCCTCGATGTCTATGGCAACTACCTGAAGGATCTGAACGTGCTGGGTCGTAACCTCTCGAAGGTTGTCCTCGTCGACAACTCCCCACATGCATTTGGATACCAGGTACGTGGTGCAAATCCTTCGTGCAGCCCACAAGCCCATGACTGAGCCACAGGATCTGTGTCGTAGGTGAACAATGGCATCCCTATTGAGACTTGGTACGACGACGAAGCGGACGACGAATTGCTCAATCTTCTTCCATTCCTTGAAAGCCTCGTTGACGTTGAAGATGTGCGACCCATCGTCGAGAAGCAGTTCCAGATACAAAAGCTCATTGATTCCTTGCCAGACGAGATTATCTGAGTGCGTTGGAGTCTGTGGGGAGCTTTTGAGTATTCATCGTGGTGCTTAGGTCATAGTAGTAGCTCAGCGGATGATGATTGTCTTCAATCCAGTAGAATGTGGCGTTGATCAATCCTCTGAGATCGTAGTCTTCACAACAGCAGCTGCGTCTCGCTCTCGTCTGTGCTTTCCTGCAGTGCGTAGATCTCCGCAGCCATCGTGATTTGGTGCACGCAGTCAGCGCGCTCGCGATCCGTCAGCTCCGGAATATCATCAGGGATCAACTCTTCGTTCGAGTGGAGGAAGATAAGCATCGCCTCAATCACCCGACCGCGTCGTTTCTGGCTTTTCCAGAGGACGTGTTGACGGCCCATAAGCCGGTCGAGGTCGCTTGATGATCGACGATTACCAGAGATTGGTACCAAGGATGAAGGAAACGCAAGCCACGAGCGCGCAAGCTGAGAAAGTAGAGGGTACTCGGTCTGTCGACGGTGCCAAAAAGCCAGAGCTTCATCGAACGGTACCTCTGCGAATGGAACAGCCTCATATTCCAGGTAACGATTCAGTTCTCGTTCGAGAGTTCGATTTCCGTGATCGCTTGAAACAGAAGAAGCAGAAGACAATAGAATCGACGCGGCAATGTGCGTATCGGTAGCTTGCTCGTGCGGGTTGAGAAAACCGAGATGGGCCAGGTCTTGGATCTGCTGCTGCTGTCCATCGTGGCTGGGTCGTGGCCGCTTTAGCCCACGGCTCGAGTTGTTCGTTTCTTCGTCCTTGCAACTCAAATCATCTGAGTTCCGACTCTCTCGTCGTGGAATCCTTACCAGTCTTCCAACTCGAGATACGAGGTTCATCACTTCTTTCTTGCGGGTTAGCAACGGATTCTCAATAGGGTATTGATCACTGGAGATATAACTGACCAAGGCGGACACATCGTGCTCGAGGAAGGAAAGGTGGCGAAAACAGGGATGGCACAGTGTCGCTGCAAGCGCGACAGATGACCATGGCGAATCAGGACCAGGGAGAACACTCATTATCCAAGACTGCAGCAACTCGCAGCGAATAGAAGTCGCTGGCGCCGTTAGCTCGTAACTTGTCAGAGTTGATGGCGGCGGACAAGACGAGTCCCCTCGTGGCACTTGCGATATCACAACCAAGTCGAGTGGTCGGCAGCTGTTCAACGTAACAAAGAGTATGGAATGAATCTTCACAACTGCCTCGACGGCTGTGCGGGAACGACTTGCAGAAACCAGGAGATCACGAATAGGCCGCAAAATGCTAACGATTTCCCACATTTCTTGACTGGAGTAAGCTGTTAGAAGTCTTGGTTGAGAAGTTGCCGATTCCTGTGCGTTGACAATCATGCAGCAAGCTTCGTGCTCAGTAAGAACTCGATCCAATACGTTGATCGCTGAAATCCAAGGAAAAGTCTTCCAGTTGAGAGAATTCTTAGATTCAGGAAGACGAAGAAGCAGATCGATGTCGTCGACAAGATCACAGAAGAGCGGCTCCATCCCCTCGATACTCACGATGCATTGTATAAACTCGACAACGGTGACCATAATGCGCGCGAGCGAAGATGACTCAACCACTGCACATGAAGAAAGAGCTAGCATCACCGCACCAGCGCATGAGTGGCTGCTTGGACAGTCGAGCCAGATTCCAAGTGCCTCTCGGACTCCGCTACCGAGCAGTTCTTCCACATCCTCATCCATCACGATGAGTGCAATTTGCTCCGACTTGATCCCTGCAAACTCAAGTTTGCGGTCGATCCAGCGAACAAACGGCTCAGAATCCTTCGGGTCATCCCCATGTGCTCGGCGTCGCAAGCGTCTCATGCCAATGACCACGCGCTGGAGCTCAAACGATCCCTGAGCAATGAACCATAACTCGATCAGGAGATACTCGGGCTCGCTTACGGACGGCCATGCAGTTAGTGAGAGGTAAATCAGTGGCACCGTTGTGTCTGCGACCTCCCGCCGCAATAACTCCAGCATTTCGTGGCGGGTCGCACGGAAGATCTCCACGATAATGTCACAGACTTGATCAACCGTGACTCGTTTATCTAGAGCACAGTGAACGGCATCAAGAGGAAGCAAATTCTGAACCAAGAGATGCTTCGCCGCGTCGATGAACTGGGTTCTATCGTGCTTCACCTTCTCTTCTGGTGAGCATTGTGTGAAGGTACTGCGCTCACCTCGACCACGCGCTATCGACACTGGAGAACGCCTCGCAATTGTCACGGTCTTTGGAGAAATGAGACCATGAAACGTCTGGAGATGACGCGTGCAGCCAGATATGTTCGCAACCGTGCTGATCACCGTTCGGTTGGCTCTACATTGCGCCGACGCGAGACAGAACCACTGCGTTTTCTTGGGGTCACTCCGCAGCTGCACACGGCGACCGAAGAAATAGATGAGCGACCGCTGCGCATTGTTCTTGGTCGGCATTGGGAAATCTTCATAGCCGTCGGGCAGTTCGAACTCAGCGACGCTTCGCTGTACTTCTGGGGGCACGTCGTCCATCGACGCGACAGTGCGGAGACCATGAGCAAGCGACATGGCTGCGAAGGAGTCGACACGAGTTGTGATATCAGCACCACAAGACCAGAGCTGCTCACTGTACCGTTTGTGTGGTACAAATCTTGGATCGCGTCTTCTCATTTGACCGACGAAGAACACGACAATGCGATTCCCGTCGAAAGCGGCGTTTGTGGAGCAGCATGCCGACTACGGCTACGGAACCGACTCCCGCGGCCAATTGGTTGTCGATATGATGAGGCGTGATGAGTTTCCGCAGTTTGGAGGTAAGCAGGCTGGGACTTGAGCGAGAATCCTGGTATGACTGATCTGTTTGTACGCCACTAGACGCGGTGTACATGGACCACGCCGGCGCGACGCTGCCAGCACGGTCTCAATTGCAGAATGCATGCAGTGAGCTGCAGACTCGACTACTAGGCAATCCACACTCACACGCGGTGTCGCTAGGGTCTGACACTACGGTCGCCCGACTGGAGTCGATGCGACGACGAGTGTTGGCCTTCTTTCATGCTGACGAGGCCGAGTACGCTCTGATTTTCACGTCTGGCGCCACTGCTGGCTTGAAGTTGCTTGGTGAAAGCTTCCCTTGGTCCTCAGAGAGTGTCTTCGCCCATTCCATTGATTCGCACCAGCGTGTTGGGGATACGCGCCTTCGCTCGGCGTCACGGCGCCAGTGTGAGATGCATTTCTCTGAACGAGATGACCGAACGCGCACAAGACGGCGAAGACGCTACACTCGACAGTGATCTTGGTGGTGAATCTTTGCCGTTTATCTTTTGCGTTTCCTGGAGAGTGTAATTTCAGTGGGATGCAGCATCCATTGTCATTGGCGAGGGCTGCCAAGCGCTGTCACATGTCGTGGCAAGAGCGAAATCCAACAACTCAGAGATGGCTTGTCTTGCTTGACGCCGCAAAACTCGTGAGTACGAAATCGCTTGATCTTGGTAGCGCAGCCGTGGACTTCGTGGTGCTCTCGTTTTACAAGATGTTTGGATTTCCGACCGGGCTCGGTGCACTTATCGTGAAAAGAAGCGCGCTGCCGTTGCTAGACCATTCGCACAGTGAGCCCTTTTATGGGGAGGATCGGTGGCCAACGTTATGGCGACAGTTGATTTCGTCAGGCACAAGCCTGTGTCGGACGCTGCGCGCTTTGAACATGGAACCTTGGCGTTTTCTTCGATCCTTGCGCTCGAGCACGGGTTCAAGGTCATCAACAGCCTGTCGATGCACCGAATGAACGCCATACTACCGCTTTAACTCATCTTCTTCGGCATGAACTGAGAGGCTTGCGACATTGGAATGGTCAACCGGTTGTCGAGCTGTACGGAGAGCATCAGAAGAATCACGGCCCAATTGTAGCGTTCAATGTTTTCCGCGCGGACGCATCGTATGTTGGATACTCCGAAGTCCAGAAACTTGCATCATTCACGGTATCCATCTCCGAACTGGCTGCTTCTGTAATCCTGGCGCTTGTCAATGGTATCTGGGACTGAGTGAAGACGACTTGTTCGAAGGGATACGAGAAGGACACGTGTGTGGTGATAGCGTCGATCTTGTTCGAGGGCGCCCGACTGGAGCGATCCGCCTCTCGATCGGCTACATGACGACGTACGAGGATATCGTGCTGTAATCGCCTTCTTTGAACAATTCTTCGTTGTCACGAGACCTCCGGCGCAGAACACATCCTTGGGACTGCGTGACGCTGGTCAATCCACGATTTTGTGCAAGATATCGGTTTTTCCTATCAAGTCATGCGCTGGGATGACCGTGAACAGGTGGCCTGTCGGATCGCGGGGCTTGCTATTCGATCGTGAGTGGGCCATCCTCGATGCATCAACCCGAAAAGCATTGACGCTGAAAGACGCTCCAGAGCTCTGTTTCCTGCAACCTGTCATTGATTTGGAGCACCAGATTCTCACTATCTCCCACCGAGAGAAGGAGACTTCGATCACGATCCCGTTGCACTTAAACACCTCTAGCAGTAGTCATCAAGCGAGTCCAGTTGAGATGAAAGTGTGCGCATCGCCGTGCACTGGGGCACACGCCGGCAATCAGGTCTCCACATGGTTGAGTCGTGTCTTGGGTCGTCAATGTCTTCTCGTTCGAGTGAATCCCGACAAGGTGCGCGATGCTTCCGCGACGGAGTCCACGCAACAAGTGTCCCAACGAAATGCAGGTGTTGATGAGAGGAAGCTCGAGGCCAAGATTGGCTTTGCGAATCAAGCTCAGTTCCTCTCATCTCCCGATCGAGTGTGCACGCAGTCAATGTCGCGATTCGAAGCGCAGGTCACGTCGACACCACTATCGATGAAGACGCCTTTCGAGCGAATCTAGTCGTCGATGGAAGTGAAGCGTTCGCAGAAGATTCTTGGCGAGCACTGCTCATCGGAGACGTCGCGTTCGCTGTCACAGGCCGCTGCAGTCGTTGCGCCATTGTGAACATCGACCCCAGAACAGGGGTAACCAAGCGAGCGCCGCTGCAGGTTCTCTCGCGCCTGCGTCGCGAACGTGGCAACATCTTCTTCGGCTGCTCCTGTCTGCGACAAACGTGGGCGTCGATGCTCCGCTCGCGTGGCTCTGGATCGGGCAACATGTCGAACATGTCGACGTCGTGGTCGTGCCATGATTGATCATCTTCATCTTCACCCACGTACCAGAGTGATGGTCTCCCAACTTCAACACACATGTGTCTAAACCGGAATAAACACCGCTGTAATAACCTACGATAATTGGTTGATATCCATCGGATTTCGGCCAGTTCTGACCTGATTGTGGGCCTGCAGTGTCTCGCCCATTTGGTTTCGGCGTGTTCGCCACAAACACCAAAGCAAAGCAATAACATCCAACATGGAGGGACTGGCGCCACCAACGTCGGTGGAATGGAGAGAACGCATCCCGCGAGAGACTCGGCACCGTCTTGTCACCGCTCTGTGCGTCGCGACTGTCTGTCGCTGTGTATGACGCCGCGATCGGCTGGTCGCTGGAATCTCACGCGAAGTTATGTGTCTATCTGTCTGGGTCTTCTGAACTGAACAGCTTCAACGCGATCCGCCGAGTAGCTCCGCACACTCCTGCACCAAGCGTGTGGAGAAGCGCATCGACGTTTGAGCTTGTGCGCTTCTCGACTTGTAACAGTGAGGTAAGAGGGAGAATTGAGAGAGATGGACACGCCACGTCTGAGACTCGGGTTGTTGTGACGTCGTAGCAAGCATACATCACAGATGTACGAAATGCGATTGAGCGCGTGCGCCGTCGAGCAGATCGACGAGAGCCTCAGCGTCCACCACCAACGGCGACGGCCAGTGGATATGTCATGTCGCTCGGTTTCCCCACACCAGCGACGGTAGCGCCTCTTGTGGGAACACGACCCCAAGGAACGAAGGCGGGTTTCACTACTCCCACGCATCTCTGCTGGACCTTCCTACCCTCAATCGCTTGCGTCCTGCAGGGTATAGCGTGACGGACGTGCATACCGAAAACCGAGTGCAGAACCAAGCTACTGTGGAAGACCACGTGTCAGTGGATTCGGACGAGGATGTGGAGGTTGTCGAGGACGCGACAACAGCAACAACGCTGGATACAGAGCAACCACAGTCAAGGAGATGCGGTGTCTGCCGCTCAGTGTATTATTTCGTCGACGATGTCGATATGGATGATCAAGACGAGTTTGTTTGCGACACGTGCGCAACAGCGCGGCAACAACAAAACGGCGAAGCTGCACGCGTTGTAGACAATGACACCGCCGCGGTGGAAGAAACTAGACAGGATACCAAGGATCAAGTAGATGCGCTTTATCGTGCTATTGATGAAGCGCTACGGAATTCCGACAGTGCACTGATCAAATTCCCCTCACACTTCATTCGGGCGGTGACAGATAGTTTCTCTGAAGATCTCAAGCTTAGTGAGGATACAGTCTGCTGTATCTATACCAACAAGCAAATCTGTGGCTATCAAACTGTTGCGCCAGCCGTCTCTGCTGATACGCGAATTTGAGAATTGCGTCGAGCGTCTGGAAAGCTTCCATCACCCACACATCGCCAAGTTGGTTGGCTTCTGCAACGATAGAGACGATCGCTGCCTAGTACTCGCATATTCAAGCAACGGTTCAATGGCGGAAGTTCTTCGATCAGACTCGCTCGCGTCGGATTTCACGTGGAAGCGTCGCATTCGTGCGCTTTGTGGAATCAGCAAGGCATTGAATTTCATGCACTGTCGAGATACCGGGCGGCAGTGTTTCATCGAGCTGTGAAAAGCTCAAACGTTTGGTTATCTCCTCTGTATCGAAGCCAACTTGTGGACAGTGGATTTTCGACGTATATCGAGTCGCTGGAAGGTGAACAAGACAAGTTAATTGGACCGACGACGACGACCTTGCTGGGAACCAGAGGGTACCTGTGTCCACATTACGTCCGAACAGGTTCGTATGATGTGAAAGCAGAGGTGTACGCCTTTGGTGTGACAATGTTGGAGGGAATCACGGGTCGGATTCAAGGAGACCACACCGATATCGTTGGATTGTACGCTTTCGACGAGGACGCGTTGGCGTTGGCTTTCGATAAACGCGCGGGAGAATGGCCAGCAGACGTCATCAAGGAGTTGTCAGCCTTGGTCGTTGGATGCCTTCGGCAGGGCCGAGAATACCTTCAGCGGATACCTTCGATCGAGCCTGCGATGCGGTGTTTGGTGGAACTAGAGAGCGATGGTGTGCCGAAACCGAAGAAGAAGCAGCGATGCGGACTCAGTACACGTCGCTTCGCAGTCAACTCGAAGAACGCCAGCGAGCAGATGATAAAGAGCGCTATCAGCTGCAGACTGAGCTGCGCTCTTGTATCATTTGCTTCTCCGAGTACTCGTTGCACAGTGGACTAGCGTGTGCGAACGGCCACTTCGCGTGTGATTCGTGTCTCAATAGTCACGTCCGAGCACAAGTTGAAAGCAACCGCTCGAGCATCGCGACCAACGACGGTCAGCTTTTCTGTCCCCAGCACTCGCGCTTCTTTGATCCACCATGCGATGCGCCAGCACTCCGCGAGTTCGACATCGCAAGGCACGTGACCGACGTTGTCTTCATGCAGTACTTGTCGCTGCGCCGAGAGCTTTGGGAACATGACGTGCACCGGCGACGCGACGCACTGGAGGAGCAGCTTCGACAGACCATTAGCAATGAGGTGACGCTGCAGTATCGGCGAGACCAAGAGCGTGCGATGTACCAACGCGAGATCCCGAACGCGCGCATGTGCGGGTCGTGTCGTTTCGGCCCCATCGGTCATCGCGACTGCGACAACCTCATGACGCATCACCGAGAGATGACCCGAAGTGGGCGCATCATCAACAACGCGTGCCCCAACTGCGGATGGTTCGCGTCCGACGTGAACCTGTGGCCGCCATGGGACGGCGTGCTCTGGGAGGAGCGCCAAGCGATGGCTGCCTAGCAAGCATCATTCCTGATGAGAAGGCATTCTAATCGAGGCTTCCCGCATGTGCTCGTTTGTTTCGATACCCTGTCCAACCCTTGGTACCACTTTTCATTTTACCTCTGATAACGAATGATGCAGTTGGATGGGTGGTGGGTTGGCTCGTCTTGCAACTGTTGATGCGAGGTTTTTCTAGATTGTATACAATCCTTCCATTGATCCAAAACCCGCTCTAAACGATTGAACGAGGTGCATCCGTATTGTCAGGATTATGTGGGCCACCGGAAGGAATCTGTCACTTGGAGGATCTTTTTGTGTGGCGCTTGTCGCAGTGAAACAAGCCAAGGAAGCAGGCGAGGCGCACTTTGCGATTTCGCTCGCCACTCGATCTTCCTCCTCGCTCCCCCGTCCTCCACGATGGCCAACCCGCGCGTGTTTTTCGACATGACCCTCGGCGGCAAGCCCACGGGCCGCATCATCTTCGAGCTCTTCGCCGACAAGGTCCCGAAGACCGCCGAGAACTTCCGCGCGCTCTGCACGGGCGAGAAGGGCATTGGCCGCAGCGGCAAGCCGCTCCACTTCAAGGGCAGCACGTTCCACCGTGTGATCCCCAACTTCATGTGCCAGGGCGGTGACTTCACGCGCGGCAACGGCACTGGTGGCGAGTCGATCTACGGCGAGAAGTTCGCTGATGAGAACTTCCTCCTCAAGCACAAGGGCGAGGGTATCCTGTCCATGGCCAACGCCGGCCCGAACACGAACGGCTCGCAGTTCTTCATCTGCACCGTCGAGGTATGTCTTGTATTAAATGTTGGTGCTCTGGATCCTTCTGTATGCTGACTGCAACTTGTTGTGTCTCTGCGTGATCAGACCCCGTGGCTGGACGGCAAGCACGTCGTCTTCGGCCGTGTCGTCGAGGGCATGGACGTCGTCAAGAAGATCGAGGCTGTCGGCTCGCAGCGTGGTGACACCAAGGTCCCGGTCGTCATCGCCGACTGCGGTCAGCTCTAAGTGTCCACGTGCATCGCCATCACTGTAGCGCTGCTCTGCTTGACAAGATCCAGCATCATGGGGAGCAGCGCAGCGCCGCGCAGTGGTTTGTCTGATTGAAAATCGGATCTTGAATGAAAACCATTTTACGACGTCAAAATCTGTTTTTCGTGTTGGGTTTCCCTTTTTCCGTTTTCGCACCCGCTCACTCACCCTCCACGGGGGTCACATGGCTTCGCTCCTTCTTCACCTGCACATGGCGATGGTACGCCGCTTGAAGCGACGATGCGGGCGACGTGGCGTCCTCTCGGCTCACGCGTATCCGCTTCCTCGCGTGCCGCTGCTGCTCCACCTGCCGGGCGCGCGCCAGCTGAGTCTCCAGGCTTTCCTCCGCGTCCTCTGTGAGGTCGAAGACTTCGCCCTGCGCGGCGGCGCTTTCGACGCGCTGGTTGATGATCTGCTCCAGCGACATGGCGCCGACCATGGCGATCTCCTCGTCGACTGGTGCCGCGGAAGACGCCGTGGAGACTCGGTCCGGCCGCACCTCCATGCGAACGACTCGGCGTAGCGGAGCCGCAAAGTCGGCACACACGTACTCCCCGTTGGCGCCGTCGAAGAACTGGTCCTCGTCCGCCGACGCTCGCTGCGCGGCGGCGTGCACCTCGTCGTACAATGTGGCCTCCAAGGTGCGCTCGGCGACGAAGCGAACGACCGCGACCTCGGTGTGCTTCTGTCCCATGCGGAGCACACGCCCGATGGCCTGCGCTTCCAACGCACTCGCTTGAACAGGGTCAAAACCGACAGGATCGAGGAAAACCACCTGCGACGCGACCTGCAGATTGATACCAGAGGCGCTCGTGAGAGTGTGAAGCAGTAGCACCTTCGTTTCGCCTCGAACAAACGACTGCACGTGAGCCGACTTGGTCTCGCTCGACTGATGTTCCAGGAACACGGCGCACGAAATCCCGCTCTGCGTCAATGCTTGTTCCACCACTCGAAGAGCTCGTTTCCACATTGTGAACACGACAACCTGAACGTGGCTCGGCTGACGAAGCATGTAGGTAACCAACTGCGTTATCTTGGATCCGTAACGAGGCGGGAAAGCTGGCGGTGCACTGCTCGCCGTAGCTTCTCCAGCGGTGTTGGCAGCATTTCGCATCAACTCTGCATCGTCTTCGTCATCTTCTTCCGCCAGTGCGTTGTCCAGATGACGCCTCTCTCGTTGTTGGCGTCGCCGCTCCCGTTCTGTGAGGGAACCTGAGGTCTGAGACTTGGGCCCTCCACCCTCTAGCTCTTCACGCAATACTTTGCACTCATTCAAAGCTTTCAACTGATCTTCCACCAATTGGCGAGCCCGTGAACATCGCTCGTTGAGGGTTGTCTCCATGATGCTGCAGAATCGCGTCAGCTCTGCAGTGGAATTCCAGTACTTGCGAAGATACCCTTCAATTTCGTCTCGGTGGTAGAGCAAGAGGTCAAGAGGTTCTGGTGGCGCGTGGTTGGCCCACCGGCCGTGTCGAGACAGAACACGAAAACCGACAGGAGTCTCTTCGCCTCTTCCAGACGAAAAGAGCGGGCGAAGACCACTTGACTCCATATCTGCGAAGGATTCCTCGATACCCCAGTACGCTTGTGACAGCAACACACGGATGATTGCTACAGTGTTGCGCGTCGCTGCTTCCATCATGTCAACCTCACGCTTGCGCATGTTGGCGACTGAGATCTCTCGATCCAGTGCGTACAGCTCGTTCCGGTAAATTTCCCGAGGGTTCTTGATAGCAATCAACGCTGCCGACAGTGCGGCTGCCGATGTCGTCGCTGGAGTACTCAATTGCGGGTTCTCGCGCTCTAAAATTCGGTCCGATATACCCACGTGGACGCAGCTTTGACGCGCTGAGGTGTACCGCTCGCTCCAATATGGCGAGCTCCATGCTGCCGACGAAGACGTTGAGGACGCCACGACCACTGCTGCTGCACGCTTTTTTCCAGACGGCTTCCGCCCGGGCAGCGCCTCGCCTCCTCCTCCGGGATCCCACCAGTGTCTTGAAAGGCGTCTTTGATTTTGCTCGCCAACGCGTCCGTTGAACCCGCGAGAACTTGTTCGATCCGACACAGAAGGCGCTCGTGAGGATGGAGAGCGACAGAGATGTACGTCTGAGTCACTCGGATCTTGTCAGTGATTGCGTCTTGCTTCACCTGTGCGCAGTTTCGGAGGTACAGCTTCCGTTTGATCTCGTCAAACGCGGGATCGTGAGGCAGCAATCGCAGTCGCTTAAACCCGAGAAGTTGGTTGTTCGCGTAAATGGATTCGGCTTTCGCTGGGAACGGGGTCGCCGTAATGAGCCAGACGTGCTCGCATCGACGCGTGAGCTGGATGAAACAGTCTTGGGACGCCTTGCCAGGAAGAACGAGGTCTTGAACTTCCTCGAAGATGACTCGCCGCCATGGTTTGGCAGGGAGATGTAGCTTTGTCACCCAGACGGGTCCCGAATACGCGTTGCTGACGTACTTGGCTGCTTCCGTGTATTCCGCCATAGCGTCGACGTCGACACTCTCGAGCGGTCGACCTGCATGCCCCAACTCTCGCGGATACAGACGTCCGCGGTGAAAATGGAACGACTGAGACGTCAGTACTTCGTCGACACCAACGAGGACGAGCGTTCGGTTCGAGATTTCGCTCGGGTCCATCGCCAGATATCGACGCATACCGATGACGACCTCGATCTCTCCGGGCCGAACGAATTTATCGACCTCGGCCTTCCATTGCGCCAGCAAATGCGATGGCGCAAGCAGCAGGTTGGCCCCGAGTGTGGCGTTGATCGGCTCGGACACGATGAGTGCTAGCATCGTCGCGGTCTTGCCCGTTCCGATGGCGTCGGCGAGGCAGCCGCCTTTGCTGTAGTAGTCGAGTTTGCCGAAGTTAAACCGCGAGACGAGTTCGTCGCGCGCCTCGATCTGTAGCATGCGATACAACGATCGCTGCTGATGCGCGTACAACGGAAGAGCTTCATTGAACGCCGGTGGCGTCTCGGTCGTTGGAGCGCTGAGTGGCAAGAACGGCACTTTGAACTGAACGTCCTCCTCGACGCGTCCTTGATCTGAGCCGATGAAAGACTCAATAGACACTTGCTTCACTGGCGTCGTCGTCTTACGTGGTCCATGGCGGCGAACTGGCGTCGCGCGTGGAGGCGTTGACCTGTTCGTCGCGGGCGGAGGGCGCAGATGCATCATGGCGACGTCTTCCCGCCACGAAGGATGGCACTCCCGCCAGCGTCCGCAGAGTAACCCGTTACTCGTAACCAGCCAGTTTCTGCTAGTCGATTCCTACCAAATGGATCGATTCATCAAATTTACAATTGGGGAGAAGTTCAAAAGCAAAATGGGACATGTTCTTTCTGTAATAACAATTATGGACTCGACAGTCATGACAAGCCAAACAACGTCGCAGCAGTGCGACCTGCTACTTCGAAGTATGATGGATACACGTCGTTCCGGCAAGCGAGGAGAGGCGAGAAACACGAGGCGAGACACGAGACAAGGTAGTGGCGAGGACGACATCCAGTTGGTTCGGTTTGGCTCCGCGCGACGCGCGTCAGCGCGTTGTGACCCGACTCGATCACTCCGTGAGTGCGTGAGGATGCAGCCACGCAGGATCAAACACTCACGCTAGTCTCGACACTGGACTTCCGGACGCTGGACGGATGCTGGATTCCGATCGGAGGCAAGCATGTGCATTGGCAAAGTCTGTCATTGGGCCACTATTGAAGCACGGCTCTCTATTGGAGGGTCTTTGGACAAGTTGAAGTTGCCGACCGCGACTCCGATGGAAACCTCACGCGAGATGAGGGACGCGGTGCGGTGGCCCTGGGGCTCTGGCGGACACGCGACAGACGCTGATCGAAGCGCAACATCTCCACGAGGTGCGTGACGAGGTCGTGCGGACGTCAGGAGATGTGTGTGTGTGTGTGTGTGTGTGTGTGGAGTTGACTCCGCTGCCGTCTGTTGGTTTTCCCTGCGAGCAGCATTCTTCCGCGTGTTTCACGACCAATGGAAAGCGTTTCATGACACAGCGATGCACCCGCTGCCAGCGGACGTCGTGACAAGTGACGACACGCGAATAATCCATGCGCTCGATCGATCGCTGTCCTTCCTCCATGAGCAGCAGCAAAACGACCGTGAATCTCCCCCGCAATCACCGAGTGTGACGGACATGCAGTCGATCCTATGGGACTCATCGGCTTCTCTCAGCGATGATCTATTCGATCGGAAGAGTCTGCGAGGCATTTTTAACAACAAAAGCGCAGCTGACGATGAGCTCAAGTGGCAGTCTGGTGGTGGGTGGAAGGAGCCTGACCGAAAACTGGACATCGACGAGTTCATGGCATCTCGGCAGACAGGGACACGCCTCACTCAATGGTTTCAGGACATACAAAAGGACGCATTGTGTATGTTCTGCCATGCGACAGTCGACGTTGCGTCGCAAGAGTGGGATGAAACGCCCCTGATCAGTGCCGTCACGGAGCCGTGAGTTACCCTGAAGAAATGACCGAATTGAACTTCTTGGGCTCATGATTGGGTTCCTACAGATTTGAGCTTTTCAGTCGGTCCATTCAGATCGCTAGTCACCTCAGAAGATCCATCTGAAGATGACAACTTGGCAGAGTGTAGTCGCTTACTGTTGCTTCGAAAGGTTGACCTTCCGACGTTCTCGGTTGTTTCATCGACAGTAGGTACTTCCAGGAGTCTACAGGGCATCAAGCACAGGCAATTCTCGATGATTTGATCACTCCAGAGTTACAAGACTCAGCAAACTGCACCCCTCAATTTTTGATGCGGCGGTGTTATCGGAATCGGTGCCGCCGACAAGTAAAGCCCCAATGAGTCACGCTGATTCCGAAGAAACTGAAGCGGACCCCAAGGCAAACCGGGTAGTGAGGCGGCCGGTCCTGTACCTCAATTGGACCTAGTTCGGATTGATTGTCTGCTCCGACCACGGCATCCAACGCGGATCGAAGATACAGCTCAAGCTATTTTACAAGACACAATGCGACAAAATGCTGCGTGCTTTATCTTCCCGACACGTCAAGACTCCCTGAGCGAGAGTTTGGCATTTTTGCACCATCAGGCTGACGACCTGTCCGACTTGTTCAGACTCCCCGGTAGCTCACGCCATCATGAAGGCCTCTGCTGATGACTTTACCTGTGTGCATCGCGCAAACCGATGAAGCAAAGCTGCAAGAGGCTTGCTCCTCCGTCATCTCGAACGCGGAGAGGGAATTTGCATCGCTTTGTGCGTGCCCCAGATCTCTGACCGCGTTATGATCACGATCCCGTCGTTTTGGAACTCTCACACTGCTGTGCAAGCGTACGCGAGCCTAAATGCAGAGACGATAAGCCGACAAGACACTTCGGTGGAACAAAGCAGATTAACGGATCTCGATGATGTTCAAGACCACCAGCCACCAGCCCTTCGCCTCCTGCTCCAACTAGTCGTTCAACAACAAACCAGAAAGCATCTCCGAAGGGAAGGAATTCCCGTTGTGCTCATTTCAAAGTGGTCGAGAAGGAGTTAACAACGGAAGAGCTGGTGACTGCATTCCTCGCCACAACGGACGATGAACTTCGCAACGACCGACCTCAAAAGACAATTGACGACGCTGCATTTGAGCTTTTTCAAAGCCAACAACGTCCAAAGGGAGCTGATGCGATTGACACTGGATTCATAATTGCTGAACTCGCGCGCCCGGCAATGTGGTGTCTTGCCCGAGCAAAGTTACTGCGACTCGAATCATCGTCTTTCTCAAGTCTGATCAAGAATGTTCGGATCGAGGTCCTGGAGACCATTGTCGTCCAACAACACAACACTGTGAGACGAATATCAGTGAACCCGTCGAACACATCGCACGAAACGATCGTAGACGCATGTGAAAGATTGCGTCAAGCTATTTTCCTCCATACTTTAGTGTGCGTTGCAGGAATGGATGTCCTTGTCGTTCGATTCTAACGATATGGTGCATTTCTAGGCTGGTGGTGAGCGCGCAATTAAGACCCGAACTCGGAGACGACGCCTCAGTTCAGATATTGGAGCGTATATTTGCCTCTCGCGCATATATGCTAGCACTTACGCCATCTCAAAAAGCTGCGTTGGGAACGTTCATCAGAGACTCGGTGGTCGAGAACCACAAGTACCTCCAATGTTGACACCAACCAGCACGAGCGATGAAGACAATGAAATGATGGGATCAAAAATGAAGAAGACTCGCCGCAAAGCTGTGGGCACAAGCCTACAGCCAACTCGAGTGATGTGCTCTCCTCGGTTCCTCGATCATGTCAGTGCCCAGAGAGAACACGAAAGGGTTGACTCATGAATGACTAAAGGAAACTACAGGATACATGGATGGAAGAGATCTCTGGAGATATGGAGGTTGGCTTCATCGAGCGTGAGCTTCCGATTCCGCTGCACATCGTCGTCGACGAGCGAAACGGCGTCAGTTTCGCCACCAAGGAGAATTTCAAAGGTTCGACACCGCTCCGTAGCTTCATCGCTGTTGATAACTCATCCAGATTGCGCAGATGACCTTGCGATGAAGCAGTTCACATTCCATTTAGCAAACATTCAGCGCCAGTTCGACCGCATCTGGATAATCGTCGGTGAGAGAAACTCGCGTGCTGTCAACGTGTTCTTCTAGAACGAACTGCTGACATCCCGTTGACAGTGGATGGATATGCTTTTCAGGAGCAGCTGCATTCGTTCTATGCAGCGACTGTGAATTTCTGCGCCGACGTGCGCTGCATAGCATGCGAAGGTGACGCTGATGTCGCTCAATGTGTGCGAGACGTGATTGACGCTTGTGCCGAGCTCGCGCTGGCGGAGCGTCGGATTCTCCCGCGATTGTGGTATGAGCGGCCGTTTCTCCTCGAAGATGAATCGCAGCTCGAGCGATTTCTAGCGTCAACAAACGTCATCAACCATTTCGCAGCCCAGTGGTTGCTGCATCGTATCTCAATGGATGATCTGATGACGAAAAGGTTCGTGAGTAAAACCGCAAGACCGTGTGACTTGATTGATTTTCTTACGCGTCGGGTGAAAACTTGTTTAGCCTCGAGGAACTCCAGCTGTGCTTGGGCAATGCGCTACCACTGGAGCAGTTGCAACTGTTGTGGAGGTAAGCGCTTCGTTCAACGAGGTCTTGATTTTTATCGAACTAATGTTGTATCTGTTCGTGCGCAGCATCATGCATCGCCGCCATGGTTTCGGTCCTGCCGTCGTAAACCAGTAGCCGTTACCATCGACAATGACACGGCAATACGACAGACAAGCGGCTTCTATCGAATTGATGAGCGTGTGCGTTGCTCTTCATCTCTTGCATGGCTTGGTACCGTCCCGTGTAGTAGCCCGACTGATACCAGGCCAGCAGCAGACTGGCGAGATCATCATTGCTGGCACCACTGGCTGGAGATGGAGGTGACCACATGCCCGGCATTCCGGTTGGAGGCGCCCACGACGGCGTAGAACCCGATTGCCAAAAGGAAGACGGATACGCTGACGGCGCTGCCATGGGCTGAGGCATGCTTGTGTGACCAAAGGGAGCGTACCCGGACGGTGCCGCCGGGTGCATCTGCTGATGGTGTTGCTGTTGTTGTTGTTGTTGCTGCTGCTGCTGCTGAAGGTGAGCGTACGCTTGCGCATACGCAGCTTGGTAGAGCTCCTCTTGCGAGGCAAATGCGCCTTGCTGCACGGTACTGGCTCCTGCGGAGCGGCCTCCGACGCGGTTGATCGCTTCCGCTCGCTCTTCGTGCGTGCTGCCTTGGCCTTGGTGTTGGTCTTGCCTACGTTCTGTGGCCGCTGCGAGGCGTGCTGGGCTTTGGTCCGTTTCTCGGTGAGCGCATCTTCAAACGCCTGCATCAACATGTGAGTGCATCTTTCCGTTGACTGGTGACAGGCAGCAAGTCGACGGCGCTGTCTCACCCGAACGATCGCCAAGTCGTCCCATTTCTCCTCCTGCAGCGAGACGTCATCGTCGCTGCTGCTGCTGCCTCGACTGCTGGTGTCGCTTCTCTACATGCAGCCACAGCAGTCGCGTCAGGGATGATGACGGAGCCGAAGAGCGAGGCATGACAGTCAACTTAACCACCATGTTGCAGGAACTGCTTCGCTTGCGGTGATGGCCACGGATACAGATGAGCAACATCGTGTGGACCACACAGGATTAGTGTGAGCCACAAGGATGCCTCATCGGTGGATTCATCATGACTGGGCATCATTCAACTTGAATTTCCGATAGTGGCGATTCCGTTTTTTTTTAGTTCACACCAAGAGGGCAATCAAGAATAACGGTAGAGGAGTTGACTGGTCAATGTGGCAATGTGGTGGCCGAGATGATGTCGATGAGCCATCTCACATTAACATCGGAGCCGCGGCTCGAGGCGCAACAGTGTGTGGTGGCGTTTGTGTGCTTGGATTCCTAGCGGCTTCGGGCTGTAAACAACCGCTTGATCAGCACCAAACTCACCACTGCCAGCTCATCGTGACGTTGGGTTCACCTTTCCATCAGCTTACGGCCTCCAACCCTGAATACGAAACATCTTTACATTTCATGTGCAAAACTACATTGCAGCACTACACAGAACTCTATAAATGAATAATTTGTTACAAGCAGCTCATCTCATTTGGAAACATGTGGGAAGAGCCAGTAAAATCAGCGGGAACGCGAGCAAAGGGTTGGGGCGGCGTCCCGGTTTCTGGCCATTTCTCGTCACAATTTGGTGCGTGTGTCGTCTGTCCGTTGGTGGGTCAACCACAACGCGCGGGTCGTCCGTCGGTGCTGTGGTCTAGTGCACCCAGAAGCCAGGAAGCGCCGACTCACTGACTGACTGCGAGCGAGTGAGCGAGTGAGCGAGTGAGCATCGGACGGACGGACGAACGCCCCGCCCTGCACGCTTCACTCGGTCTCCACCGCATTTCACTGATCCATCCGCAGCCAGTGGATATCCATCTATCCATCCGTGATCTGTACGTGTGCGTTCGTGTGTGTTTGGGGGGATGCATGCCCCCCGTTCGGGTTCCTTCGTTTCGGGTTTTCCTGACCTCTGGACCTCTGGACGTGTGGATGGATCTCTGGACCATCATCGCTGGATGGTTGGTCGCTTCTTTCGTTCCTATCCCAACAGCTCTCCATTGATTCGCGCGAGAAGAAAGACGGCGGCGTCGCTCATGCGCATCTCGCAGCTTCTCGTGGCCGTCGCGGCGCTTGCGATGGCGCTCGTGGCTGCAGAGGATACTCCGTCGCCCCCGCTCTCGCCCCAGCCGACCACTCCACCTTCGAGTGGAGTTGCTGGTCCGACGAACACGCCATCGTCATCACCAGCGACAAATGCCCCGACAAGTACACCACCACCAGCAGCAGCGTCTATTGACGTGTTCGAGTGCAACAAAGCGGAGCTGTCCATTCTCGAAAACAAAGCGGAAGCCAAGTGTGACAACCCCGTCAAAGTGTTTCCCCCTGAGAATGAACTGACCTCGCTGACAGTCACCATGACGCGCACTCCCAAACCTCCGAATCAAGAGCTCGTCATCAACAGGCCGCCAACAGCACCAAATCAAAACTCATGTGCGTGTGGGGAAACGAGGGACGTCGATCGCCAGGCTGCACCACTGACACTTGCGGTTGTTGCGTCGCTACAGCAAGTTTGTTGGAAGGGACGACATCAACTGGACGTTAACGTTTCCGGGCGATGCATTTGCTGCCGTTGTGAACCTCGACACGCTGTACGTTACCGCTCAAGCGCATTGGTGATGCCGCACTGACCACGAAGGCTGACGAATGATGTGTGTAGTTCCTTCGAAAGTGTCAATTTCCGTACCCCCGGGATCTCGCTCACAGGCGTCTCGAAGCTTCGATCGCTGTACGATATTGCTGCATGGTAATCGCTTGTGTGGTAGAGTGAGTGCTGATTATTCCGCGCTATCGACAGGAACCTTATCAAGACGAACGCCCAAGATGTGTCGCTGGTCGGCGGCTCCAGTCTTCAGGAAGTGTTCGTAGAACTCACACTGGTTTTGGATTAGGAATGGGACTGACAGGCTTCCTTTCGTCGCAGTGATTTCTCCGACACGAGGTTCCCTCAACTCCCGACCCTGTTCTTCGAACGCAACTACTCGCAACAGCTGAAGATCTTAAAGCCTCTGAACATGTTCGTGGTTTTCTTCCTCAGTGAACAATGACGATTGTGTCTGACGACGTGGCGTCCTGTGCAGTTCTTCCACCACACCGCAGGCGCTCAATCGGACTCAGCTGCAGAATCTCCGTAATAACGTCAACCTCACCCAAGCCGGTATCGTGGTCAGGAATGAGTGCAGTGAGGATGGTAAGTTCTCCATCTGCCCAAGCGAGACTTCCTCCAGCGGCGGTGGAGTGGGCAGCGCTGGCGTCACGACGCCCAAACCAACGACACGGGCCAAGTCGTCGTCATCCACGACGCTCATCGTTGTGGTCGTGATCGTCTCGGCCGTTGCCGTCGTCTTGGCTGCTGTGGTGACGCGTCGCTACGTGAGCCGTGGCAAGTTAAATCGCTCAGCGTCCAACAATGAAGTGTTCATTGCTAAGGGCGACGTCACGCCGCACGGCGGCAAGCTGTCCTTCATCTCCAGCGATGAGACGCTGCGGCAGTTCCGCTTGGATCAGAACGACGTGTCGCTCACACGCGCCGTGGGCTCTGGTCGCCTGTGGATTGGCGAGCTCGCGGGTCAGAAGGTCATCATCAAGCGTATCGAAGCTGAAAGCAACGACAGTTATGCAACCAAGGCACTGCGCAAGCAAGCCAAGCTCTTGGCGATGCTGGATTGCCCGAGTATCGTGCGCGTGACTGGCGTCACGTGGATTCAAGGCACCGACTTTGGCATCGTCGCCGAGTATATGGAAAAGGGCACCGTCAAGGCGGTGCTCATGGACCGCGAGACGCCGCTCGATGTGGAGCGCCGGATCTCGATGTGTCTGGACATCGCCATCGCGCTGTCGTACCTGCATGCGCCCGGTCGCGACATGTACATGCGCCGCCTCTCGAGTCGCAAGGTCGTGGTCGGGGCATCCTTGGAGTGCAAGCTCAACCTCTTCGAGTGCTTCCCAGTCACCAACAAGCTCGACGTCCCCGACGTCTTTGGCTCGGGCGACATGGCGTGGTACGCGCCGGAGTTGATCACGCGGACGGCGCCGCAAGACGCTCGCAAGGCCAACATCTTCTCGCTCGGAGTGCTCATGTGCGAGATCTTGACGGGCAAGTCGCCGTACCAGTCCGAGATCGACGCGGTGGGCGCCACACTTGCGGACATGGCGCTGCTGCAGCGCATCCGCAACAAGGAGCCGCTGGCGCCGCACGAGGAGTGCCCCGAGTTCATGCGCCTGCGCTCGGAGCTGCGCGAGCTCATCGCGCGGTGCCTCTCGTATCAGCCGTTCGACCGTCCGTCGGCAGACGACATCGTGCAGTCGCTGGAACACCTGAACCAGCGCATGTGGCAGACAAGTCTCTAGACCGCCACATTTATATTGCAGGAAACGAGAACGACAACGCTCTCCAACGAACCGGCGACGCGACGTGACGCGACGTGCGGTCGATACACGCGACATCTTGGCTTGAAAGATGTATCCCCGACATCATCATCATCATCATGGACGCCATCAACATGGGCACGGGATGCAACGCAATAATTCCTAATCATGTTTCTTGCCGATCCGTGAAAAACGGTATTTTTCACCTTATCACCAGTGTCATCCACCTGCACAACGTTATACCCTCGCCAATCTGCTGGGCTGACATTCTTTTCCGCCTTGCACCCACCTGAGTTGGCACTTGGACTGATATACTTCGTCCGACAGAGAGACACTTGATTCCCATCCCATTCCACCATTGAGTGACCCAGTCGACTGCATCGCTCTCTCTCTCTCTCTCTGTGCTCTGCTCTGCTCCACAGCCTCAGTCTCAGCCTCAGTCTCTGGTTCCTCTTCTCTGTGATGCGTCTCGTGGTGCAGCGAGTGCTGGCGCTGGCGGCGGTCGCAGCCACGCACACGCCGGCGCACGCGCAGCCAGGGTACGCGGTGGAGCTCGTCAAGGACTGCAAGGACATCGTGGTGACGCTGGAGGCGTCTGGGCGCCCGAGGACGCTCTGCCGCGAGACAGGCAAGCCCGCGCAGGTCAAGGAACCCGCGAAGCTCGATCGACGGCGCGTGGAGATCCGGCTGAGCGACGGCAACCCGTCGGCGACCGTCACCTTGCAGACGAACAAGGCCGTCGATGCGATCTCGGAAGTGTATGGAATGCGGTGATCGCCTGAAGAAGCCAGCGGGAGCGACTCATGCATCTCTCTGTGTGTAGCTGGATCGGATGCTACGCCAAGCTGCCGACGCCTCCACGCGTGGCGTTTGCCTCGCCAGACATGTGGACCAACATGAAGAACCTCACGTCCTTGTACGTATTCCGTTGCGATGGACATGGATGTCGCGTGTGAGGGGTTGACGGATGAGAGACGCGTGTGGATGTTGGGTAGAGACATTATCAACGTCGGATTCGTCGACCCGAATGTGGTGCTTGAAGGCACCAAGACGCTCGCATACCTGTACGTCGATGGCTCTGCTGTGCTGCGTGGTTTCCTTGGTTGATGGATGGATAAACCTGACGTTGCTGTAGGAAAATGGAGAGCACAAACGCGCGCAATGTCTCGCTTGGTGCGAGCAACGAGTCGTGGCTGAATAAAGGGTTGGTGTCGCTGCTTCTACCGCTGCTGTGAGAGAGGAACTGATGGATCCGCCGTGTATGCAGAGACTTCCCAGGCACCAAGTTCTCCACGCTGCCGACGCTTCTCTATGAGCGCGTCTACAAGAAACTGGAGGTTCAGAACCTCGACATCAGCGTCTCAGCTGGATCAACGCTGCAGCTGAGCTCGCAACACTTCTCCAATCTGAAAGCGAACGTGCTCGTCGCCAATCTCAACTCGAGTGTCGAGCTCGTCGAAGACTGCGCGTCCGCCGCAGACGTGCTCAAGCCAGTGCTGGTCGTGTGCCAGAACCGCAAGATCGCGACTCCCACAGTCGCTCCCCCCAGTGAGTCAAACGACGCGATCCCGGAGACCCCGACGACCAAGCAAGAGAGCAGCGGCGGATCGTCCGCGACCATGATCGTGCTCGTGCTTCTGGCTGTCGTGCTGGCCGGCGCCATCGGTTTCGTCTTCTACCGTCGGCGGCACCAGACGACAAACACGCTCTCGAGTCACGCGTCGCCCGCGGTGATCGATGGACTCATCTCCCACGACAGAAGCAAGACACTTCTCTCGAGCGACACCAAGCTCGGTGCGTTCCGACTCAACTACAAGGAGCTCTCGCTGACCAAGCAGCTCGGCCAAGGTCAGCTCTGGCTCGGCGAGTACGCCACGCAGAAGGTCGTCGTAAGCCGCGTGCTGACCGCCAAGCGCGACGAGTTTGCGACGCAGGCTCTGTATGCACAGGCGCGACTGCTGGCGTCGGTCTCGCACGCCAACATTGTGCGCTTCATCGGCATCACGTGGGTGCAAGACACGGATCTCGGCGTCGTCGCCGAGTTTATGGACCACGGCACGCTGCAGTCGGTGCTGCTGGACGCCACGATCGACCTGACGCTGCGCCAACGCGTGCAAATGTGTCTCGGGATCGCGAACGCGCTCGCGTATCTGCACGCGCCCGCGCGACGGCTGCACCTGCGCCTGCTCTCGAGCCGCAAGGTGCTCGTGAACGACGCGCTCGAGTGCAAGGTGAACCTCTTTGAGTGCGTCGGCGGCGGCAGTTCAACGAGTGCTCTGCCACCGACGGCGTCGAGCTTTGGCGCGGGCGAGCTCGCGTGCGTCGCGCCCGAGCAGCTTGCGCAGTCGTCCTCGTGGGACCCGCAGGCGGCCAACGTGTTTGCGCTGGGCGTGCTGATGAGCGAGGTGCTGACGCGGCGGACCGCGTACCAGGACGAAAGCGAGGCCAAGGGCTTCACGCTGTCGGACGTGGCGCTGCGGAAGCGCATGGAGCGGCAGGAACCGCTGCTGCCCCACGAGAACAGCGCGGCGTTCCAGGCGCTGCCCATTGCGCTGCAGACGCTCGTGCAGCGCTGCCTGTCGTACGAGATCTCGGAGCGTCCATCGGCGAAGGAGATCGCGGAGATTTTGGAGTCGCAGCAGCAGCAGCAGGAGAAGCAGGAGGAGGAGAACCAGGAGGAGGAGGAGCAAGAGGAGCTCGTGTGAGTGAGTGAGTCTCCGATATTGTTTGACCAGCTGCGCGTGACGTGTCCATGCGGTCGCAGCAGACACAGCTGGGATGCAACACGTGAGCAGAGTCAGCCAGCATTCTAAAGGCAAAGACAGGAGCGAGAAGAAGAAGAAGAAGATGGAAGGAAGGAAGGAAGGAGATACTGTACACCGTGGCTGTTGTTGTTTGTTGGTTGGGGTCTCATCCCCCATGATCGATGGTGAGGCAGCGGACACAGAGAGAGACCGCCAAGTCAGCCACTCACTGCGTCACTCCGCGCATACCTGTGTACTTTGTTTATCTCACATGCAGTGTCCATCACAGGGTATCATATTATACAAACCGCTGGACAGCTTCAGTGGTTACTTTGTTATAATACAGGTGCATTGCTTTTAAGAGAATATAATGCTCCCAATGCAGCACCCACCGAGTGAACCCACCGTGAGACCGACGACGGGCCATCGCCAGCAGCGCAGCGCAGCGACGCACAGCGCAGGGACGCAAGTCAGCGCCACCGCCGCATTCCTTCCTCCCTCGCCATGCGGCTCCAACGACTGCCGCCGCTGCTGCTTCTAGTGCTGCTCGCGGCCGCCGTCTCCGTGGACGCGCTGACGTTCAAGCTCCCGGCGACCTGCACGTCGGCGACGCTGCGATTCTCCGACGTGGGCAACGCGACCGTTGTGCGCTGCAATGACAACGCCGTTCTCGCTCCCGAAGACAAGAACCTCTCGACACAAGTGCTCGTGCTTCTCGCAACGAGGACCAGTACACTGGAGATCGCAGACGCGCCGCAGCCGACAGAATGGATGCGTGAGCTGTCCATCCAATTCCCAACGAACGACTCGGCGGCGCCGCGGACGGTCGTGGCGCTGCGTCCGACGGCGCTGGCATCGCACAAGAACCTTTCGTCTCTGTACGTCGAGAATTGCTTGCCAACGGCGAGGAGAACTGACCGACAGACTGA
This sequence comes from Pythium insidiosum, assembly GCA_022836835.1. Taxonomy (NCBI): domain Eukaryota; phylum Oomycota; class Peronosporomycetes; order Pythiales; family Pythiaceae; genus Pythium; species Pythium insidiosum. The sequence goes on from JAKVDI010000058.1 coordinate 25,050, forward strand.
CTCGTTCGCTTGTGACGACCGCCAGCACGATGGAGAATGTCCACATTGATCCGCCCAACGTCGTGCTTCGTGACGTCGCGTCGCTCTATTACTTGTACGTCTCGCGTGTTTGTTTGTGTGTGTGTGTGGAAGTTGAGAGAAGAGAAGAGATGTCTCATCCTCTGTTGGTGATGTAGAAAACTGGTGAATACCGACGCGACGGACGTCTCGCTCGAGCTCTCGAACAATGCCACCAACAAGTTGGCCATAGTGTGCGTCTTCATCATCATCATCATCATCATCATCTCTCTCTCTCTCTGTGGCTCATGATGATCCTATTGTCGTTCGCTCAGTCGCCTCGATGGCACCAAGTTCCCGACGCTTCCTCGTTTCCTCTATGAACGAAAGTACTCGCAGCTCGCTCTCGAGGGATTTCAACTGTACGTCTCCATATCGCTCTTTCTCTTCCGCTTCCTCCTCTGTCGCGTGGGCTCCATACTGAACGAGCAAGTCGTGCCGCTGTAGCGCTCTCAGCCCAGAGAGTCCCAGTCTGCAATCGCTGTCTGCTCCCGAGTACGAGAACCTCCAGACCAACTGGAACACCATCCTCACCAACGCCTCACTCCCCAACGTCACGTTCCAAGGCGTCTGTGGCCCCACTTCTCAGCAGCCTCCGGCGTCTGCTGTCGTCGTGTGCAGCACAGAGCCACCGAAGACAGTGGTCGACACCAGCCTACAACTGACGCCGTCTCCGAGTCCCCTCGACGTCCCACTGGGTCAGGCGTCTCCGCGCAAGACCGAACGCGAGACTGATGCGCCCGCGACGACCGCGCCGCAAGACGACCGCAAGTACGAGCCGTCGGCGTCTTCCTCCCGGTCGACGTCCTCGTCCTCGTCCTCGTCGTCCTCCACGACGTCGTGGGTCATCGGCATCGTCGCGAGCTGCGCCGTCGCGGGTGCGCTCGCGTTCGTCGTCGCGCGTCGCCGCATGAGCGCCGCGTCGCGAGAGCGGTCGTCGTTCCGAGACGACGCCATGGTCGACCTCATCTCCAAGCACGACGCGCTCGCGAGCGACCCCGAGGTCGCAGTGCTCATGGCACCAGCGGCGACGACCACGGCGTCGACGACGGACCTCGCGCTCGCGCCGTTCTTGCTTGACGCGGGCGCCGTCACGCTCGGCAAAGCGCTCGGCTCGGGACGGCTCTCGCGCGGCAGCCTCGGCCAGCGCAAGGTCGTCGTGCAGCGCGTGCGCGCCGAGGCGTCCGCGGGCCACGCGACCCAGTCGCTGCGACGCCAGGCCGAGCTGCTGACCACGGTCGCGCACGCCAACATCGCGGCGTTCGTCGGCGTCGCGTGGCTCGACGGCACCGACTTCGCGGTGCTCAGCGAGAGCGTGCACAAGGGCGCGACGCTCGAGGCGCTGGCGCTCGACGGCGACACGCCGCTGCCTCTGGCTGAGCGGCTCTCGCTGTGTCTCGACGCCGCCCGCGCCGTCGCGTTCCTGCACGCGCACGAGCCGGCGCTGTGCGTGCGCCGCCTCACGAGCCGCAAGTTCCTGCTGACCGAGTCGGCGTCGCGCCGCGAGTGCAAGCTCAGTCTGTTTGAGTGCGTCGGTGCGACCGCGACGGCGGTAGACGCGACCGAGATGCTCGGCGCCGGCGAGATCGCGTGGCTCGCGCCCGAGCTTGTGCGGCGAGAGACCGACGACGACGACGGAGACGCGGTCGACCCGCGCGCGGCCAACGTGTTTGCGCTGGGCGTGTTGCTGAGCGAGGTGCTCACGCGGACGCTGCCGTACCGACAGGAGAGCGAGCAACAGGGGCTCGTGCTCGCCGACGCCAGGCTGCTGCAGCGGCTGCGGACAGCGACGAACGGGACGCGACTCGAGCCACACGAGCACAGCGACGCGTTCCGGTCGCTGCCGTCGACGCTGCGGGACGTCGTGCTCGCGTGTCTGGCGGTGGATCCACGCGAGCGACCGACGGCAGCGCAAGTGGTCGCAGCGCTGGAGCAGTGCGAGCAGCAGGAGACAGCGCCTGCCGACACTGGTGCTGCATAGCAACAGCCAGAGAGAGATACAGAGAACGAGAGCATGAATGAAATGAATGAATGACTGGAATGAATGGGTGACTGAGACGGTCGGTCGGTCGACTGCCGAGATCTCAGCTACTGAGATTCCAGCAGCGCAGTACAGTGTTGTGTCCGCATACAGACCAAAGCTCCAAGCACTTTCACGGGATCATCGATCTGGTGGCGATGGAAGATGGATGTGCTTAGCGTTCAGTGCGCGTTTTGGGTCGAGAGCCCCAGCCAGTCAGTCATGCACCCGTCGTTCCGCGTGATCATGCCCCACACGAGCAGCAGCAGCAGTAGCGTGTGCCCACGCACAGCGCTCAACAGGAACACTAGCGATCTCGCTGCTGAGTCTTTTGGAGGGTGTGTCCCCATTCGCCTGGCGACCTCGAGCGAGGACCGGTGCCTGTACTCGGGGCGGCCGTGTCCGTACCAGCGTGCGACCAAGCGCAACGGCGAGTCGCACCGCATGTGCCAGTTGCACCGCGAGCGAGCCAACCACACGCAGCGCCGCGTGGCCGAGCGGCGGCGAGAGCGGCAGACGCGGACGGACGACGGGGTCGGCGCCGCGTCCGAGGCGTCGACCCTCCAGCAGTGGCTGCCACGGCTCCAGAGCCTGGAGCTGGACGACGACGAGGTGCAGGAGATCATTGAGGAGGTGTGGCAGGCCACACAGGCGCCGCATTGATGCAACTGCATACAGAAAGTAGATGGCGAAGGAAGAGGTCTTTCCATTGGGATCCTCGTACACTGTAAATGGTTGATTCATGAGTCATGCGTGACGTGGCGTTGGGTCAAGTGCACCCAACCACACCAAACCACCCAGCCGTTGGAATCCAACGTGTTGGAAAAACCTCTGATAGTCTATCTGCCAACTTGTTGGGAGATGGCCATCTATAACGCGGTGGTAGGCATACAAACCTCGGAGAATGAATATGTTGAACCCATGTCGCCAGATGCCAGTTCGTTCGTGTGAAGCGTCGCCTCCATCCAGACCATCACTCTGCGCGCTGGACGCAACTGCGAGCGAGCCAGAGGATGCCTTCGGCTCCATACCACCAAGAGCTCCTCCGCTGCTCTGCTCCATCAGGTCACTCGGTGGAATCGAGAGAGGGAAGAAGAGAAGCTGAGGAAGAACGCGTGACGACTCGACCACCAACAACGCCGATGCCGCCGCCGCCGACAGCAACAACGCCAGCACCACAGCCGACGCCGACGCAGCCGCCCGTGAAGCCACCGACGACCGGTGGTGGTGGCAGTGGTGGGATGCCCGGAGGAGAGCAACTTGAGTTCAATGATCCCACGTGTCTAAACATCGTCATTACCATGGACCGCAAATCCACGAGGGTGGAGTGTGCGGGTCGCCGCGATGCTTTGGGAACCTTGGGCGATGCCCAGAACTCAATTCTAGTCTCGTTGGCAGGCGGCGCGCACGTGACGATCAAGAGTGAGCGTGACGCAGCATGTGCTACGCTGCAGTCCTTGTGCGTCGATCGGTTTATGGGCGGTCCTACCAAAGCCGCGCGCGACTGAATATGATCGAGTGAATGTGTGTGTATGCGCAGATCCATCATGGCTGCTTCCGCTTTACCGCGAAACTCCTATGTGACGTTCGAGGGGGTGTCGTTTGCTCCATGTGCTCAGCTGAATTCACTGTGAGTCGACGTGGCCACCGAAGCATTTTGTGACTGATACACTGACTGAAAGTGCTGTGCTGGTGGTGGGTTTCAGCGAATTCGTGAATGTCGGCTTCGTCGACCCCAACGTTCGAATCCAAACGCAAAAGATCTTGACCAAACTGTACGTGCTCTCTCTCTCTCTGCTGGAAAAGAAACCGAGTGCATTGATTGGTACTGCGTCTGCGGTAGCGCACTCATCAACACGAACGCCAAGTATCTCTCGCTAACACCAGCAGACAACTCGTCATCGTCCTTGCAGCTGTACGTGGGCAATGAAACAAACTCGCTTCGTGGCTTCTAAACTCCCGTACTCTTTCATCGTGCAGAGACTTGACTGGGACCGTGTTCCCCGCGATTCCAGCGGTTCTGTACGAGCGGCCGTACACGAGTCTGATGCTGAAGAACTTCCAAATGTGCGTTACCTGTGGCGCCTACTGATAGAGTTCTTGTCGATCTCATCGCACTGTTGCATTGCTTCAACTACAGAGACAACCAGTCACCATTTCAGAAGCTACAACCAGGCGAGTACAACACGCTCAAGATGAACCTCGAGAGGCTCGACAGGTCAGCAGGGAGTCGCCCCGACGCCGATATCCGAGACGTTGTCAAGCTCAGTGATACGTGTCCAAAGGATACGTTCACAACCACCACGACCGTCGCGACGGAGGTTCCAGGCGCTCTCAAAGGCAAGATCATCGTGTGCGCACAGGAGCGTGATACCAACACGCAGTCAGACGCCAACGCGCAGCCAGACATCAACACGCAGCCAGTGGTCCCGCGACCCCCGCGAGGCTCGTCGTCCAATGCCTCGAGCGCCGCCAAGAGTTCGTCGGGTCTCTCCGCGGGCGCCATCGCTGGCATCGTGATCGCGGTGCTGGTCGCTGCAGTCGTCGCGCTCGTGTTTGTCCGTGGCCGCCGCCGCCGTGGAAAGGCGAGTGCTGAGCGATCGCCGACAGAGGACTCGTCGATCGCGCTGCTGTCCCGCGGCGACGTAGGCATGGCCAAGTCCACCGACGTCTCTATGAGTCAGTTTGAGCTGCCGGTTGGTGCTGTCTCGGCGACGAAAGCCGTCGGGCGAGGGCGTCTGTGGCTCGGAGAGATGGACGGCGCCAAGGTCATGCTGCAGCGGGTCGAAGCGGAGAAGCACTCGAGCGCGATTACACGCAATCTGCGCCAAGACGCCCAGCGCTTCAGCACACTGTCGCACGCCAACGTCGTCCGCTTTCTCGGCGTCACGTGGGTCGACGGCACCGACTCCGCGGTCGTCGTCGAGCACATGGAGCGCGGCACTCTGAGCGCTGTGCTTCGCGACGCCGAGCACGAGATCACGCGATCGAGTCAGCTGCAGATGTGCATGGACGTCACACAGGCGCTCGTGTATCTCCACGCCAACGGTCAGTACGTGAAGCGCCTGACGAGTCGAGAGGTGCTGGTCGCGGGCGACGGCGTCTGCAAGATCAATCTACTGGAGACGGCGCGCGTTCCTTCCAACCGACGCGTCAACGCGCCGCTCGTCTTTGGCGCCGGCGAGCTCGCGTGGACGGCGCCCGAGCTCGTGCTGCGCGACGCCGCTGGGCCACAGGACGTCCGCGCGAGCAACGTGTTCGCGCTGGGCGTGCTGCTGGGCGAGATCCTCACGCGCGAGGCGCCGTACGCGGGCGCCGTCGCGCGCCACGGCTGCACGCTCGCAGACCTCGAGCTGTTCGCGCGCATGGCGGCGCGCAAGACGCCGCTGGCGCCGCACGAGGAGTCGCCGCAGTTCCACGCGCTGCCTGGCGACGTGCGGGACGTGATCTGCCGCTGCTTGTCGCTGGATCCTCGTCAGCGACCGACGGCGGAGCACGTGCTGCATGTGCTGCGGTCGAGCGTTGCCATTCCATAGCGTTGGCATTCCATAGCGTACGTAGCGTTTGTTGGATTGCATGGGAGGTATAGTGAATGCAAGTGAGAGTGAATACCGTACTGTACGTTGGTGGTCACTTTACTTGCAGTTGAACTGCCCGTGATCTTGAAGAGACAGCGAGCCGCAGTCGGATTCTGTGGTGTCCACCCACACACCCAACGGCAAAGGAAAAAACAAAACGAAGTAGAAACCGACAGCGATCCAACGATCCAACAAAAACGAACGAACGACGTGCCGTGGTTCCCGCGGGGTGCAGTGCACCCACGAGCTGCCCAGAGTTCGAGTCGCGGGCTCAACACGGCCGGCGGCTGCATATTTCTGTGGGGGGATGTGGCCTTCCCACTTTCCAACAAAGTTCATCCAGAGAAAACAAAGCGTTGGACCTGTGAGACCGTATCCTCGGATCCGCCCAGTTCCCTTGAACACGCGCGGACTGAACCCACAAGGACCTGTGGAAACGCATACGTGGGATCGTAGTCGTCGTCGTGGGTTCGTGTGTTGGATTCCTGCTTTTCCTGCTCCTCCTCTTCTTCTCCTCGCATTGGTCCAATGCGGCCCCGCAGTCCTCTTTCTTTCCCTTGACCACACGATGCGGTGGAGCTCCCGCTCGTCCATGAGAGTGACGATGACCAAGCACCAACTGCTGCTGCTGGCGCTGCTGCTGGCGCTGGTGACGCGGATGGCGCCCAGCGCAGCGCAGACGCCGCCACCATCGGCGCAGTGCACACTAGTGCTGCCAGGAGGAAATGCAGGTTCCCAGTGTCCCAATGACATTGTCCCCGTCCGATCGAACGTCGGAAAGTCATACCAAGCTGAAATAAAAAGCAATGGTGTCATCGATATTCAAGGCGGCACCAACAACCCCGTCGAGTCCATGTATGGTTTGGGATTACGAACAGCTTGATTCACGACACGCCTCGTTCTCACGTCGCTTTCAATGCTTTATCCGCCAGCGTTATTCAAGGAAACGATAACGCGCGGCCGCAGTTGCAGTTGGCTAGCAATCCGTTCAATGCGTACACCAATCTCTATGCGCTGTACGTGAGGAATTCTCCTGAACACAAAGGATGACACTCTGATGTGCAACGCGCTCGTATTCGTGATCAGTACGTTCAAGCTCTGCGATTTTGTCAACCCGAACGTCTCCCTCGCAGTCTCAAACCAGTTCAACTACCTGTACGTATGTGATGTCGTTGCTTCTCTCTATGGAACGCGTTAATGTGGGGTGGATGTACAGTCAATTGGAAAACACAAATGCTGAAGATATTTCGCTTTACTCGCGTAACTCCAGCTGGGACAAGCTCGAATTGTACGTGACTTCTGAATTCGAACAGCAGACAAAAATGCTAAACTTTCTCATCGTAGATCAATTATTGGCACGCAATTGAAGAGACTGCCGCGGCTAGTTTACGAGCGCGAATTCCGTAACCTCACGATTCGAAACCTCACATTGTGCGTCGACTGGTGCTTGTGAGACGATGACTGATGAATATGAACGACTAAATCGTTGTCCTTATACAGCGCCGACAACGTCAGCTCACAGCAATTAACTGAAGTCGAGTTCAAGAATGCTGAGCACAACTTGAAAGAAGGAAAAGCGCCAAACATCGTTTTCAGCAACAACTGCACCACTTCACGAAAACCAAACCAACTGCTCGTGTGCAAGTCCAGTGCTGCGGTGCCAACGCCGACAAAAAGCTTGGGGCCAAAAGAGGGAATGGAATCCCAGGCTGCTCCGAAGGAGAACGCTTCAACTCCGACCACGACTAGATCCTCGGGGTCCTCGTCGTCCACGACACTTGTCGTGCTCGTCGTGCTCGCCTCTGTCGTCGCAGCAGGACTTCTTGCCTTTGTCGCACGTCGGCACGTAAAGCCAGCCAAGAGATGTCCCAGTCCATCTCCAAATGCTGATGGTGTCGAGTACGTTATGTGCGACGACGACGATGGTGCCTTGCGGCGGACCGAGTCATTTATCTCGAGCGATCCGACACTTCGCGCGTTCCGCATCGAGCCAAGCGAGGTGACCGTGACCAAGTCAATCGGTGCGGGGCCTTTTTGGCTCGGCCAGTATGCCGGTGCCAAGGTCTTCATCAATCGTGTCGAGGCCGTCAACCACGACAGTCACACGACCAAGGCGTTGCGAGCACAAGCACAGAGTCTGACGACCATCCAGCACAGGAACATCGTGAGCATGATCGGCGTGACGTGGATCGACAGCGCTGACTTTGGTGTGGTTGCCGAGTTTATGGCGAAGGGATCTCTCAAGTCAGTGCTTACTGACAACCACACGACTCTTGATCAGCTCGCGCGTATCACGATGTGCCTCGAGGTCGCGAACGCGCTCGCGTACCTGCACAGCTCCGCATGCGACAAGTACATGCGCCGTCTTTCGACTCGCAAGGTGCTGGTCTCCGACACGCTGCAGTGCAAACTGAACCTCTTTGAGTGTGTCCCCGTGACGACTGCTCTGCATGCGCCACAAGTCGTCGGCGCCGGCGAACTCGCGTGGTTTGCGCCTGAAGTCGTCATGGAAAGCTCGAAATCGGACGCCCGCATGGCGAACATCTTCTCGCTTGGCGTGCTGCTCTGCGAAGTGCTCACGAATACCACGCCATACGAGGCTGAGATCGAAGAGCTCGGATTTGTGCAGGCCGACCTGCAGCTACTGAAGCGCATCAAGACCAAGCAGCCGCTTGTGCCACACGAGAACCACCCCGTGTACCTCGGCCTATCTTCCGATCTGCGGCACCTCATCGAGCGCTGTATCTCGTACACGCTGGCTGACCGACCGACAGCACTCGAGGTCGTCGACTGCCTCGAGCGATGCAAGGCGACGCTCGAGAGCCGCGCCTTCCTTTGAGCTGGGGCAACGCTGAGACCGAGCAGCTCCATTCGGTTGAAATGCTCCAACTGGATATAACACCATGTTTTTACCCTTTTCCAAAACAGAATCCGTTTTTCCACCACTTTTTTTTTTCTTTTCGAAACTCTTCCCAACAAAAAAAACCAACACACCCACGCTTCCAACAACCAAACCAACGAACCAACATGCGGCGGCGTCCATCGGCGCGCGACGCCGCGTCTCGGATCGGAGAGATCCTGAGCGACAGCGACTCGGAGCTCTCGTCGCTAGAGGACAATGACAAGCAGGAGCTCCCTACACGAGCAGCAGCCAGCGCTGCTGCTGCGTCCAGCGCGAGGAAGACAACCATCGACGACGACGAGAAGAAGACGAAGACAAGGAAGAGGGCGACGATGGCGAGGAGCTCCAACCGGCAAACAGCTCCAACAATCCCCCAGCAGCGGCTCGGCCGACGACGATGCGCCGCAAGAACAGCAAGTGGTACGACTCGGACGGCGACGACGCGGCCCCTGCGGCGGCGGCGCCACCGCCGGAGGCGCCGACCAAGTCCGTCGCGGCACCGCCAGCCAAGCGCTCGAGTCTCCAGCGACTCGTGGAGAAAACCAAGACGTTCTCTCCGTTCGCGGCCAAGCGCAAGCAGCTCGACGGCGGCGGCGGCGTGCTGTCGCCCTCCAGCTCGGGACCAGACACCCCGAAAGGCACCGAGCGACCGTCGCCAGCGCCAGCCCGCACGGTGGCTGCGCCAGTGAACTCTCAGGCTCAGGCGGTCGCCGTCTCCTCCAACAGCGCTGCTGCTCACGTGTGGTCCCCTCACTCGGACGCGTCGTCCGTCCACCAGGAAGCGGCCGGCGCGACGAGCGACCGCCGGCTTTCGCGGCTCCGTTCCCCCATGGCGGACGCCGTGAGCCCTGCGTCCGCCGTGCTCTCGGACCAAAGCGACCTCGCACTGTCGCCTCAGACGACGACGACGGTAGCGTTCTCTGCTGCTGCTGCTTCGACGACCGCTCAGTCTGGCGGTGGCGCTCGTCGCCGCGAGTCGGCGCAACCACCCGACGCCAGCAGTCTCCTGCGCAAGCGCAGCCACCTGGTGCAGTCCCCGCCGAGCGGCTTTGACGGCGGCTTCGGCAGCACCGACGCGCTGAGTCCAGGGCAGCGCAAGGCGCCCGGCGCGTTCCCGGGGCGTCCGCTGAGCGGCGTGCTCATCGAAGGCTGGCTGCGGCAAAAGCAGCGGCGCGGCGTAAAGGGCATGAAGAAGTGGAACTCGCGGTACTTTGTGCTGTACGCCAAGACGATGGAGGTGCGCTACTACGCCGACGTGGTCGTCTCAGCGTGGGGGCCGATCCCGCTCGGAGAGATCGGCTCCATCTCGCTGCGCCTCATCCAGCGCATCGCCAAGCCCACGCACCCCAAGTACCGCGGCTGCCGGCTCAACATCACGTGCCGCAACGCGTGGGGTACGCACTACGCGGACGACTACGTCTCGTCCGAGGACGAGAACGTCAACAGTACCAACAACAACAACAACAACAACAACAACAATACGGACCGTCAACCCAAGGACGGCACGCCGCGATCGTCCCGCGTCTACAGCCTCATGGCGGACTCGCCGCAGACCGCTGCCGCGTGGGTCCACGCGCTCGACAGCCTGCTCAAGCGCAGCGCCAACAGTCCGCGCGTCGACAACGTCGGCAGCAGCAGCGGCGGTGCCAACCCCAAGCGACAGCAAAGCACGCGCGACCTCTCAACGAATACAACACCGACGACGAGGACGGCGACCGCGACGGCGCAGCATGTTCGACGCCGCTCGAGCGCGCTGGACATGGAGAGCGTGCTGGTGTTGGGCGCGGACGAGCACGTCCCGCGGGCGGTCGTGCTCGCGATGAACTACATCTTTGACTCGACGCCGGGCATCGAGACGGAGCGATTCTACGAGCTCGAGCCCACGCCAGCAGAGCTCAAGGTACGCCAGCCAGCCATGGAGTGTAATGGAGGGATACCACACTGAGGCATCCACTGGTTGTAGACCGCCGTCAAGTTCCTGAACCAGTTTGCGATCGGCAGCGAGAGGCGCACGCCGTCGATCGACGAGATGAGCAGCGTGCTGACGCCGGTGATCGCGGGCGGCGTCGTCAAGCTGTGGCTGCAGGCGCTCGAGCAGCCGATCGTTCCGCCGGCGGTCGCGCCCGACTTTCTGGCGCTCGCCCGCGACGCGCCGAACCAACCGTTTGAGCTGCGCCGACACCTCAAGGCGCTCGTCACGGCGCTGCCGCCCCGCAACTTGTAAGGAAGGCGCATGTGGAGCGTGGAGCAGAGACTGACAAGATTGTTTTTGTGGATGGATAGTGCGATGCTCGCGTGTCTGCTGTTCCACCTGAACGACGTGAGCGTGTACGCGTCCAAGAACGGCATGGACGCCGAGCTGCTGGCGACGCGCTTCAGCGTCTACATCCTGCGACCGCTGGCGCAGGACACGCGTGCCATGAACCAACAGCAAGATGAAGACGAAGACGAAGACGAGGAGAAGGAGCGGGAGGACGCCGTGCTCGCGCGGCACCTTGTGCAGCAGATGATCGCGCACGTCGACGCCATCATCGACGAGAAAGAGGCCGAGCTGCTGCAGCCATAACACGCGTTGTTGATAGATATCACTACATACGGAAGGGCCGTCAGGGCGTTCGGACCTTGATGTACACAATGTGTTTGCCCGGCACGAGCGTCATGCCGAGACTTCGACCGGCGCCGGTCTTCCACAGCTCCTTGGCTTCTTCCTCATCCTCGTTGCCCGGGAGCTCCTCTGGCGTGGACGCCGACGCCTTGCCGCCCTTCTTCTTCTTGCTATTGCTGCTGCCGTTACTGTCGTGGCGCTGGCGCGGCAGGAACTCGCGCGTGTCCGTGAGGATGACGTTCTGCTGCTTGTCCACACAGTGGAACGTGCCCAATAGCACGCGGCCGTCGGTGATCTTGATGCGCACGACGGTGCCCAGCAGCGCCATCACGCGCTGCGTCGCGTCGCCCACAGAGACGTCCACCGACGCCTCCGGGTGCCGCTCCACGGCGCTCGCGCCGGCCAGCAGCATCGCCTGCGGCTGCCCATTCAGCGAGAGCACGGCGGTCGTCTGCATACTAATGGGATGTGGATGGAGGAATGATGTGGACGCGGATGTGGACATGGATGTGGATGGATCTGTGGAGAGGCATCCAGCCCGCACGTCCTGAAAACCGGTTTTTCACCGGTTTTGACGCGGGAACCCCTTCCGCTTGTTTTTTTTTTTTTTTTCGACCACATTATTGCAGAGCTCACCAACACTTAACTTGCTTGGCCCAGGCCAACGAGCCGATCGACCAGCAAAGATGGCAGCCGTCGAGGCGAGTGCGTCGCAGTCTCCGGCGGCCGCGCCGTCCGCGGACGTGGCCAACGCGTCTTCATCCGTGTCTCCGTCCAAGTCGCCATCCAAGTCGGCGCCAACTGCCCGGAAAAACTCGTTGGCGCGCGAGTTTGCCCGACACGTTGCGCTGGACGATGGCGTGCTTGCCACCTCGGCGCCGCTCGACCTCAAGCAGCTTGATCGCGTGCTCCTGTTGACCGCAGAGGCGCTCGCGCCGCTGCCGGATATCTGCCAGCGCGCCCAAGAGATCCGTGAGCGGCTCATGACGGAACGGTATGGGCGTGTCTTCCTGGATAGATCACGACGTGGTCTAACGGAACCGGCCGTTGGATTGTGTGCGCCGCTGTTGACTACAGACTGATCGGTGTCGCAGAAGCGTTGAGCAGCACATTGGAGCTCTTGAGCCCGTTTACCGCTGCGGAGGAATTCTTCAAGCGCAGCATTCTGCAAGGTGCGTGTGAACTCACGCTGCTGGTTTCAGTTGGGTCTGGTCTAACTGTCCATGTTTGTTGGAATTTTATCTTGTGTTGGAATTTTTCGATGTCATGGGTGAACAGCTCTTCAAGGCGAATCTCTGCCTCTCCGAGCCCCGACACTCGATATCGTCGCCGATGCTGCTGCCTCTGCGTCGTCCCCCACGCCCACAGCCAAGCCAAAGCCTCGGCGGCTGTCCGAGTCCCCCAAGACCGACCTCTCCAGCGCTCTCTCGCCTGCGAGACCGAGACGCAACAGCCGAGACGTCAGCACGCCGCCGCGCTCCGCCACGAAGCAGCTCCGTCTCACGTCTCCAGTCGCGGCGCCGTCACCTTCGCGCTCGGCGCCCTCGTCGCTGTCGGTCTCCAGTGCCGAAGCCCCAAGTGGCGCTGAGAGCGAGACGCCCACACGGAAGCGGTCCTTGGACGTCACGTCGTCGACCTCGAGCACTGCAAGCGAGCCGCCCAAGCCAAGCAAGAAAGGCAAGCGGCGCGCCAGCAACGCGAGCGAGCCCAAGAGCGAGCCACAGCCTGCTGTGGATCCGTACTCGCTGCATCCTATCGATTCGGTGCCGACGCCATGGGAGCCGCTGCACTACAAGGAGGTTCCCGTCATTAACATTCACACGCCTGGCGCGACCGCGCAGATTCAGGCGCTGCGCTTCGCGGGCACTCCGTTCGTGCTCGAGGGCCACGAGGGCTACACGAAGTTCGCCGACGACTGGGTGCTGCCGAACGGAGCGCTGGATACGGAGGCGTTTCTGCGCGGACTTCACGACGTCAAGGTGCCGGTGCTGGAGAAGAACTACGAGGACACGAACCCGATCAAGACGCACCTGCCGCTCGGGTACTACGTGCGCAACTACTGGGAGAAGGGCAAGGCCGACTACTACATGCACCAGTGGCAGTTCCCGCTGACGCCCAAGGCGAACAAGGCGCTTTGCTACAAGTGCAACGAGCTGCCTGTGCTGGGCGACAACCTGCTGCTCTACTGGCTCGACGCCGTGCGCGGCGACAACCCGCTGCAGTATTTCTTCATGGGGCAGCGCTCGACGACGTCGCGCATGCACCAGGACCCCGGCGGCCTGGACATCACGATCGCGCCGATCGTCGGCACCAAGCGTGTAACGATGCTGCACCGCGCGGCCGCCAAGCTGGACTCGGTGCACGCGCACGTCAACTTCCACGACGTGGACCTGGACGCAATCCCACTGCTGGCGTTCATGCCGGCGTGGCGCGTGGATGTGTCCCCGGGGCAGATCCTGTACATGCCCGAGGGCACGTTCCATGCGTGCGAGAACATCACGGCGTGCCTGTCGTACCACCGCTTCCACGTCGACGCGGTCAACATGCCGGGCTTCCTCGCGTCCTTTATGGCGCAGGACGGGCCGGGCATCAACCACGCCGAGATCCTGTGGAACGCGACGCACGACGTCATGTCGTCGCTCGAGGAGCACTACTACGCGACGGGGCAGCGGCTCGACACGCAGGACATCAGCATCATGCGCAAGCTGGACTCGCTGCGCGCGCTGCGGCACGCGAGCCGCGTGCTGTCGCTCGAGGACGCCGTGCCGACCGAGGACTCGTGGGACTGGACCAAGCTGCTCGAGGACATTGACCACCTTCTGGTGCGCATCGACCCCAAGGCCGGCGACCGCCACAAGCGCGTCAAGAAGGAAAGCCACACGATCGACCTGACAGACCAGGAGAACAGCTCTGGTGCTGGCGATGTCAAGGTGAAGGCATCGCCATCGTCGGTCGCGTCCACTACCAAGAGCAGTCGCAGTAGTGGCAGCAGCCTTGTTGGTAAGAGCAAGGCCGAGAAGAGCTCGACGCACTGGGACGCGCTGAACCTCAAGGTCGGCGACACGATCGGCGTGCAGGTGTTTGAGAAGCGCAACAAGGCCAAGGTGCTCAAGATCGCGCTCAACATGGAGCTTGTGCAGGTGCACTACGTGGACTGGGGCAGCATCTACGACGAGTTTCTGCCCGTGAGCTCGCTGTACCAGCGCTCGACGCGCACGTCCAAGCGCGTGGCGTACCGTAAGGCGCCGCAGGTGCACGAGCCCGTGCTGGCCAAGTGGGGCAGCAACGGCCAGCTATACAACGCGATCGTGCTCAAGGTCATTCGCTCCAACGCGTGCCTCGTGCACTACCTCAAGTTTGAGAAGGACTGGGACCAGTGGGTTCTGCCAGGGCACATCTTTAAGAAATACCCTCCCGCCTACGAGTGAGGAAGGGAGAGCGAGAGCGAGAGGAAGAGAGCGAGTTGAGTGAGTCGGTGTCGTGTCCAAGAACCCAAGTCAACAATCAAAATCCAAACATCATCCATCCCCCTTGTCTGTCAGTTCTCTCTCTCTCTCTCTCTCTCTCGATTACTTCGTCGCGTACTCACTCGGGCGTGAGGTTGACGCGCGACTCCTTGTCCTCGTTCTGCAGCGCCAGCACCTGCGGCGACGGCAGCTCGAAGCGCCGCGGGTACTTGCTCTTCAGCTCCTTGTCCTCGTAGAACGGGTGCTGCGTCAGGTCGTGCACGTGGTAGCACCGCACGGGGTGTCGCGCGTCGATCTCGCGCAGCTCCGCGTCCAGCGCACTCGAGTTGGGCAGCCAGTAGAGCGGCGTCGGCGGCATGTACCACAGCGCCACGTCGCACCACACGTCCTCGGGCAGCAGCCCGAGCTTCATGAGCTCAAGCGAGTCGCCGTAGACCTTGCGCCACGCCGCGATCGCCTTGTTGGCGCGCCGCTTGCGGGTCTGCCGGTACTTCTCCCCCGCGCCCGCGCAGCACCGTCTCGCTCATCGCGAGCCAGTGCAGTCGCTCCCAGAACTCGCGCCGCCACACAAACTGCACGCGCAGCGCGCCGATGAACCACTTGGCGGCGCGCTCGTCCAGCGTCGCGACGTCCAGAATGTGCGAGAAGAGCGCGCGCTGCTTGTACATGACGTCCCACGGCGCCGCACGGTTGAGCGCCTCCAGCGCCTCGAGCGTCAGGAACGACGAGCTGTGCTTGAGCTCCACGATGTTGCGCTTGTCGTGCGGCAGGAAGAGGTTCTGCTTGACCACGAGCTCCTGTGATGACGACGACGAGCCCACGCGCGTGCGCTTGACGGCCGCCGCGCCAGGCGACGCCGCCGACGCGTCCTGCGATCGCTGGTGGCTGCCCGCGCCGTTCGCTCGGCTCGTGTTGTTCTCGGCGTCGGTGGGATCTGCGGCCTCCCTCTCCGCTTCGGCCTCCGTCGTGGTCGAGGCCTTGGCTTTGGGCGTCGCAGTCGCGGTCGCAGTCGAGGACGCGGGCGTGAGCGTGCGCGCGATGGCCAGCGCCGAGAGCGTGACGGCAGCCCGCGCCGCCTGCTTCTGCTCCTGCCGCGCGCGTCGCGTGTTGTGGGGCTTGAGCGCACTGCGCGTCGACTTGGACGACTGCTGCGGCTGAGCGGGAGGCTCTTGCGGCTCGGGCTGGTTGAGCGGCGCCGACGCTGCGGCGGACTTGGGAGCCGACGCGCCGTTCGCGTGCCCCGCGGCCGCAGCCGCCAGTCTGGCGGCACTGGCGGCTGCCGCGATGACCGACTGAGAGTGCGCCGGCGTCAGCGCGCGCGCCGGCGAGTTGGACGCGGAGGACGACGGCGTGGCCTTGCTGCCCTTGGGGGTCATGCGCGACACCTCGGCCGTCTTGCGCCTCTTGGTGATCTCGGCCGCGCGCGGCCCGGGACTCGGAGCCGCTCGGTCACGGGGCACAGGCGGCGGCTGCTGCTGGCTCCGGCTTTGGCTTTGGCTGTGGCTTTGGCTCTGAGGAAGCGCTTGGGCCGGGAGCTCCAGTGGCTGATGCTGGTGCTGGGGCGGATACTGTGGCGCCTCGGTCGGGATCGGCCGAATCTCGTGCACCGAGATGAGGATGTCGCGCGGCGGGAAGCGCGTCCCGGGCGGCGACGCCTGCGCGTGCATAAAGTCGTGGAGCAGCGGCACGAGCAGCGCCAGGTCGCCGCGACACGCCGAGTGCCGCTGCAGAAACGTGAGCAGCGCGTCGACGTCAAGCGCCGCGCCCCGGCCCGCGCCCGAGCGCCCGGCGCCGCCGTCGGCCTGGTCGACCTGTGCGGCGGCCGCGGCGACCATGGCCATGCTCAGCTTCTGCTGCAGCTCGATGTGCGCGCGCTCGAGCTCGTCCAGACGCGCGCAGGCCGCCGACGTGGAGCCGTAGCGCGCCGTGAGGTGCTCGGCGTCGCGCAGCACCTGCGCCATCGCGGACAGCGACAGCGGCATGTCGAGCGTGTGCAGGAACGACGGCGACGGCGCGTGCGGGCGAGGCGGCGAGCGCTGCGTCATGCTCTCGTTCGTTGCTCTTCGGGACGGACGGACGGAAGGAGGAGGCAAGGAAGAAAGGAAGCACTCAGTCAGGAGTGCTTGGCCCAGGACCAGACCGAGTCCAAGACCGAGACCGAGACCGAGGCACCGGCGGTCGAGTGGGGGCGACGTAGGTTTGGTTTCGGTCGTTCTGCAGAAGGGTTGCCACTGACCATAGAACCGGCAGTGATTGGATGAATAGGCGTTTCAAGCGTCTGGATTGGATGAAAACGGGCAAGGGACTACGTTGCCCCGTCCATGGTATCCAATTGGATCCCTTCGTTGGGCGCCGAAACGACGCAATGCAGTCCGACCGAGAGGCTGAGGCGCTGGATGCCCACGCGCGCATGGCGCTTGGATGGGGACGCACAGGTCAACGGCGCTGGACAACGACTGGGGCTGTTATCACTGGAGACGGTCGTGGTGCGACGCCATGTCCGACGAGCGCCAGCGTCCTCGAGCAGAGCGATCAGTCGCTCGTTTTGCTCGCGTTCGGAGGCGGAGGCAATGGAGCTGTTGGAGCCGATCGCTTGCTCAGCACAGCGGAGCGGCATTTCATCGTTCTGCGGAGGAGTCACGTGGGTGTATGAACTGTTGACGGATTGAGGGCACTGAATATGGTCGTACCTGAGCAATGGCGTTTACGTCGGCGCCGTAGAGCATCAGCAAGTACGTGATCGCGTAGAGATTCTTGGTACACGCGATGTGAAGCGCAGTGTACAAGTCGCCTGGTCGCTGGTACATGAGGGAATGCAAATACACACACACACTGTGTGAACTCGACCTCTGACTGAACCAACTCTCTCTCTCTCGCCACGCACCTGCCAGTTGACGTCGACACCCATGTCCAGAAGGAACCGGATCAACGGCTGAGCAGCGTCTGCTTGCTCTGCACTCTCGATCGCGCCCACGACGCAGTGCAGCACGTCACGCATGCACGTCTGCTGCACATCAAAGCCATTGCTGACCATGAAGCGCAGTACATCAAGTCGGCGGTTCTGGCACGCGACGCGAAACATGCGCACGGCGTAGAACAGCAGCACGTGTTGATTCTGCCATCACACAGCAACCCATCGTCGTGAGCCCAGTCACTGCGAGATCATGGCGCATACGAAGGCTTCACTCACCTCATCCATGTGGTCGCGCGCGCACTGAAGCTCCCGCAGCCGCCCATGCTCCGCCCAGTCGACCAGCAGCTTGCCATTGGCCACGACGTTCGCAGCGGACTCGGCGTCGCGCTCCTTCAGGCGCTGCAGCCACAACATCTCCTCCATCGGCGACCTCGCGGGTCCGCGGAACATCTCAATCTTGATGGCGACTCCAACACTGCAAAGTGCCCTTTCATGAGGAGCTACGGTTGCCGATTCAAGGTCGAAAGATACACCCATTGTTGCAGAATCAGAGCCGTCCACAGATCCCCATGGTGATGCCAAGACCAATGTTGGATCTGCTCCCCGTGCAGCGCTTCAGGAAACGGGTGATGGTCCACAGAGGGGACCACTAGTGTCTAGACGCCTTCGCCAGCATATTGTCCATGTTCCATTGCCTGGTGGCGAGGGCGACGATCGGGGTGTTTTCGAATACATTCTGTATGACCATCAGCCATCTCGGTGCTTTTCGTTATCTATCTCTTCACCTTGGTTTGTTTCTTGCGTGGGGCGAGTCTTCATCCCGTGGACGTGGAACGAATGGCTGGCCAATACTTCTCTTGCTACAGTCCCGGACGAGCGGCTGCTTATGCGCTGCCCGACTTGTTCAGGCGGTGGACGACAAACATGCTCGTGTCGAGGTACGCGAGCGTCACGTTCTTGATGCACTCGCGCTCACGCGACGAGAGCTCCGAGTCGGGCTTGCTGGCGCTGCACTTGTCCCACGCGATGGCCGTGATCTTGGAGATCGCCTGCTGGATGAGCGCGCGCTGCTGCTCCTCCATCAGCATGCTCTGCACCTCCGCGACGCCGGCGCCCATGGACGACGACGAGGACGACGGGGCGTGCGACTCGAACGACTGCGGCGACGAGCTGTAGTCATACGACGGCTCCTGGTACGAGTAGTCCGGCTCGGGCTCCGGCGCCTTGCTCTTGCCAAATCCAAAGAACGACATGCTGCTGCTAGCTTTCGCGGTGGGGCTTCTTCCTTCCGTTGGTTCGCTCGCTTGTCTTGTGGTGGCGCTGTTCTGGGTGTGTGGTGGATAAACAGTCGCCCCCATGAGGTACAATTCCGTTCCCGGAGCCATGGGTGGACCCACATGTTATTCTGGAGCGGTCCACACGGGTCTAGTAAATGGGGTGTGGTTGCACTTGGTGGATCTGTGTGGACCGACCGGTTGTCTGTTGTTGCTTCGGTTGAGTGACGCCAGCCGAGACCGGACGAGAGCCGCTCGCCACAGCACACACACACACAGCAGAGAGACCTCCAGTTTGTTTGTTGGGCGAAGGAGAGTTCAAGATGAGCATGCGAAGCAGCGTCTCCGTCGCGGCACGCGGTGTCCGTGCGCGCGTGGCTCGACAGGCGGTGCGTGCTCCGCCTTCCTCCTCATCCTCACTGGCTGGCTGGACCACCAGAAAAGCGGAGCATCAACTGACTGTGGACTGTGGTGGACGTCGCAGCGCGCCGTCGCCGTGACCGGTGCCTGGCAGTCGCGTACGACGACGCAGCGCGTCGTGGCTGCGAACGTGGTGGCGCATGGACGCCGGTACGTGCTGCCTGCAAGTCATATGCGAATCGAGGGTGGATGTGAATATGTGGATGACGTGGTGGACGCGTTGCGATCATCGTAGCTCTTCGCCGTGGTCGTCCGCGTCGACGCTCTCGCTGCGCGCCTTCTCGACGGCTGGTACGTTTCTTTCTGTCCCTCGGACTCCTCTCTCACCGCCACCTTCTTCGTGTCTCATCGCTTGAGCTGTCGTCCTTCGCAGCCCCCGTCGACGTCCCCGTGCCGTCGATGGGCGACTCCATCTCCGAGGGTACGGTCGTGGAGTGGCTCAAGGCCCCTGGCGACACTGTGCACGCCGATGACGTGGTCGTTGTGCTCGAGACCGACAAGGTCAGCGTCGACGTCCGCGCACCCTTCGCCGGCGTCCTCGACTCGCAGCTCGCTGCCATCGACGACAACGTGCTTGTCGGCGCTCCGCTTTTCAGAATTATTCAGCAGGACGTGGCTGCTGCGTCCCCTGCCGCCGCCGCCGCCGCCGCCGCTGCCCCCTCTGCTCCGACTGCGGAGCCCGCCGCTGCTCCCGCTGCTGCTGCTGCATCGTCGTCGTCGGCCGCCGAGGAGCTGGTGACGGTGAACGTGCCGTCCATGGGCGACTCCATCACGGAAGGCACCGTCGTCACGATCCTCAAGAGTACGTTTGCCAGTCATTGCTTCTCCATGACCAGCTTCTGATTGTCTCGCTGTCTATTTGTCGATGCAAATGCAGACGTCGGTGACTTTGTGCGTGCCGATGAGCCCGTGTTGATCGTGGAGACCGACAAGGTCAGCGTCGACGTGAACGCTCCGTTCGCTGGCAAGGTGACGAGCCTCATGACGAAGCTGGAGGAGGTCGTGCAGGTCGGCGCGCCACTCTTTGTGCTCGACAAGGCGTCGGCGCCGGCGGCTGCTGCCCCCGCTGCGGCTCCTGTGGCTGCCGCTCAGCCGGTGGCTCCTGCTGCTCCCGCTGCGACGACGCCTGCTGCGCCGGCGGCGTCCAAGCCCGCTGCTCCTGCTGCTGCTGCTGCGCCTGCCGCGGCTGCGGCTCCTGCGAGCGGTTCGCAGCGCTTCAGCCGTCGCGAGACCCGCGTGCAGATGAGCGTGCTCAAGACGCGTGCGGCGCAGCGCCTGAAGGAGTCGCAGAACACGGCGGCCATGCTCTCGACGTTCCAGGAGTGCGACATGGGCAACCTCATCGCGCTTCGTGACGAGCTTGGTGAGAGCTTTGAGAAGACGCACGGCGTCCCGCTCGGCTTCATGTCCATCTTCCTCAAGGCCAGCGCGCTCGCGCTCGAAAAGGTCCCGGCCGTCAACTCGTGTACGTGCACCTGCGCTATTGTCCATCCCCTGTGTGACGGTAGCATCTGATGCAATGGGATGATGATGATGATAGTCATGGATATGGACGCCAAGGAGATCGTCGCGCATGACTTTGCCGACATTAACGTCGCTGTCGCCTCGGAGAAGGGGTATGTTCCCTAGCAACCTTTCGTCTCCATCTTCGATAGTAGCTGACGTACTGTGTGTGTGTGTGTGTGAGTGCAGCATCGTTGTGCCTGTGATCCGCAACGTCGAGAAGAAGAGCGTCGCCGAGATTGAGCAGACGCTGCTGACGCTGAGCCAGCAGGCGCGTGACGGCTCGCTCGCGATCGAGGATCTCGCCGGCGGCACGTTCTCCGTGTCCAACAGCGGCGTGCACGGCGGTCTGCTGAGCACGTCCATGCTCACGTCGCCGCAGTCGGCGATCCTTGGCATGCACGGCGTCAAGATGCGCCCGGCGTTCCACAACGGCCAGGTCGTCGCGCGCCCGATGATGTTCCTCTCGCTGACGTACGACCACCGCATCATCGATGGCCGAGAGGGCGTGACGTTCCTCAAGACGATCGCTGAGGCCGTGAGCGACCCGCGCCGCCTCCTGCTCGGCGTCTAAGCAGTCGACACTGCGTGAGAGATCAAGAGACAGAGAGAAAGAAGAGATGCTCATGTTGTGACCGAAATGAATGCAACAACAGCTCTGGTGTTTCAAGAGCCTCGATTGAATAAATATGGTCGCTCGTAGAGCTCGATGTCATTGTAGATGGTCGAGGCAGCACTATCTTGACGCAGCACCAGTGCCTACAGCAAGACAGAGAGAACCTTCGTACCATCGGAAGCCGTCATCAGAACCATGACCACACCTCGCGATGGATTGGCCTACAAGGGACTATAGCTGGGAAAGTGAAGACTACGCGAACTCAGTGCCATTACAGTGTGCGAAGGCTGTGGCAGCTAGTTGAAGTTTACCATCACTCTCGCGAGTGGAAGGCGGCAACCATTGCGCGGAACTTGCATCCAAAGCATTTTGTCATTGGAAAACAAGCTGCAGCTGAACGACGGCATGGAAGCACCGATCGGCGACGATAGAGACTACCCCAAGTGGACGGGTTACCAGCGTATCGTGGTCCCTGGCAAGGCACACCCAACTGCGGTATGCGAGGGCTGCGGCAAGCGGATCCAAAGTGCCCAGCCGTCGCGCCACCTCATGGCGCATGCATCGATGTGCAGCAAGTTTCCACAGCAAAAGCTGACGACCTTAGCCTTGGCGATACACAAGCCGCCAGAGAAAATCAAGGCAACCCCTCGGAAGCGTTTGGCAGAGTGCTTGGGCGAGGGGTCTTGTTCATGCCCGTGCTGGTGTGGCGGCCGTGAAGATACTCAACGTATCGGTGAGGTGAAGCAGATGCTGCGTCTCGCGCTCACCGCGTTCATCGTCTCCACAGGCAGCCCTTTCAGTTTGGTGGAGAACAAGCGATTCCGAAGATTCATCAAGATGCTGTGCCCAACATTTCGGTTCCCCTCTCGTCACGAAATTCGGCGTCAACTGGACCTTGACAGCAGCGATACATCTATCGACTTCGGCTTATCACCCAGAGGCGAGTCTGATATCGAACCTTCGTATGAAGAGTAAGCCTAGGTGCTCTAAAGCCTCTGCGAAGTTACATTTATTCCTCGAACAAAGAAGTCTAGAAAGCAACCAACGCCAACCACACCAACGCATCGACAACTGCAGAACCTAACACAGACACCACCATAGTTCCAATAAGCCAACCTTAATGCAGCCGTACCCGACGCTTGCAAGGCGACCACAGGGCTATGTCGACTGTCACGAAGAGCGAAGATGCTCCGTGGTGAGGTCACCTCACCACATCACGGAGTCGCACCAGCATGAAGCATGAAGCATGAAGCTTTCAGGCGATTTCTGATTCTGATCGATGTGGCCCACACACTTTGATATGATCGCCATTGTGATGGGGTCCACACTAACCAAGCTATAAATCTACTGCTCCATACATTAGATCGTTTACGTAAATGGAATCGAATGCCATATATTGTTGTGCCCACCACAGTGATCCAGTCTTGAGGACGCGAAACCAAGATGGTGCTGTTGCCAGGGTCGCCGCGGCCCGTTGCTTCGGAGGATGACGGCATCTACCGCTCGATCTTCCAGCAGCCGCAACTAGAGGTGCCGCCAACGGCGCCGTCGTACGCCTGGTTCGAGTTTCTTCTTCATCCCGACGCCTTGCAGAGACATGTAAGTGGGAGCATCATTTCGTTGTGAGAGTGTTGGGAAGGTTGGGAACCTTACTCCAGCTCATGTATCCGACAGCTCGAGACGTTGCGCCAACAACAGTCACAGGGTGAACATGGTGCGACCTCTGCGATGGAGCTCATCCGCGAGTTTCTCGATCAAGCGCAACTCGTCGCGGACGAAGGCAACGGTCGAAACCATCGCTTCCGGGCATTGCTGGCAGTCGCAGCTCGCGTGGCGCTTCAGATGGAGATCTCGCTTGACGATATCGAGCGATCACTTCCAACGCACTTCCAACGTTTGTTGTTGGACGGCATCGTCGATCTCGCGGACGCAGAGGCCGAGTCTACCGATGCCACCTCCGATTCCAACAACAAATCCAACAACTCGGGTTTGCTGCCGCCTCAGTGGGCGCACCTGCTGCACCAACGTTGGACGTTGCGAACGTTGGTGCGTGAATCCAACAACGGGTACCTCACGTCCACGACCAAGCACGACGCCGAAGAACAAATGTCGGGCTTCCAGCTCGCGCTGCACGAGCTCGCGCCGCGTCACCTGCAGATCGCGCAGAGCGTGCAGCACACGCTGGCGGAGACGAGCGGATCGCTGCCGTTGGCACTGCAGTTTGACGCGTTCTACGATCTCGCGTGCTACTTTTTCAGCTTCACGGCGTACGAGAAAGCGTACGAGTGCTTTAGTCGCGCGGCGGAGCTCATCGAGACGCCAAGCGACGCTATCAAGGTCGACCAGAGCGTGCGCTCGCGCCTCGAGGGCTACCTCGCGGCGTGTGAAGCGGTCATGGAGGCTCGTTCGAGGGCGGAGCCATCGCCTGCAGACGGACATCAGTCATCGCTGTCATTGCGGCAGCAGATCGACGACTCGCTCACGCGTCACGACTGGGAGTCGGTCGTGGAGCTGCTGCAGACCGAGTTGCTCACGACGGACGAGCTCGCGCGATGTCCGCCAGGTCACCGCGAAAGCGTCGAGCTCCACGCGCTTCGACTGGTCCGCTCCAGAAACGTCGGCAGGTCGAGCCACCGAGTCGCGGAGCGCCCAGACGCGCCAGGTACCGAGGACAACGCATCGACTCGAGCACTGCGTGTCTTCTACAAGCGAGTGGCGATCAGTAACGCGATCACGCGCGTAGTGCGACCGACGAGCAACGACATGGACAACGCGGAGCAAGAGGCGACGAACACGATTGTGCGACTGCTGCAAGAAGATGCACTGGTGCCAGAGGCAGCCGACGTCGTCGAGGATCTCGTTCGCTTCACGCTGCATCTCGCGGTCGCTGTCGCTGGCGACCGAGATCTCGTTCGTTCATCACAAGACGTGAGCGCTGCGATGAGACGTCTCGCGTCGCGCCTGACAAGCGTGTTTCCTTTCATTCCAAGTCTCGAAGGCGTCAGCGACTCGCTGCAGCAGCTCCAAGTGGCACCGTCTTCCTCTACGGACGGTGCATCGTCGACTTGGGCGGCGTGGCACGAGCAGCAAAATTTTCTCCGCGCTCAAAGCTCTCGACAGCGCGCACACTTTCGTGTTGCGAGCGATCTGCAGGGCGCCTTCGAGTTTCCCTCACCACAAGATCAAGAGGCAGCGCTCGCGCTGTTGCGCCACACAGGCGACGCGTTGCCGCTGCCGCCGGCCGACGACCGAGTCACTGCCCGCAACTTGGTACTTTGGCTCGCACTCAACGGCGCGTGGGATGTGCTGACGCAGTGGCGACAACGCGTCGACACCGACGCGAGTCTGGCGCCGCTGCTGGACATGACGCTGGCGACTGGAGCTCTGCGGCAGTATGTATCTTCGACGCTGTCGGCGACGCTCGATCGCCCGAGCAACAGCAGCACTTCCGCAGGAGGAGACGGTGGCGATGTATCAACCGCTGAAACGTTCACGATCACTCGGTGCAATCAACTCGTTCATGACGTGCTCTCTGCACGACGCGCGTTGCTGGGCGAGACCTCGACCGAAGACGACGAGGCGCAAGAGCTGATGTTGGACATGCCGCTCTGGGCACTGGATACGCTTGTCTGCGTCGTCGCGGGGCTTCTACACGCGCGACGATGCGCAACACCAGCGACCACCGCATCAACTTTGATTTGACGCCGTACGGTGACGTCGCGCTACTCGTGGCGTTTGCGCCGGAGCCCTCGAAGGTGAAGACCGACGTCTCGACAACGACGGCGCTGCTGAAGACGTGGCTGCTAGATCTCGTGGTGCTCCACGCTCGTGCTGTGCGATGCCTCGTGCGCCGCTGCCCACGAGATCCGCGCTGGCATAGCGCCCGTGCAGACCTTACGCTGCATCCCGTGGTGCGCCTCAAGCAGCCGTCACAATCAGGTACGAGACAGCAAGGGCAAGCGATCTCTTAACCTCTACTTACCCATTGCTCTTCGATGTAGACCCGCGAGCTGCACTGCGAAGTTACCTCGTGGCGGCCTCGCTGGCGACCAACCATTTTGCGGACGGAACGTCCGTGATCGATATCATCGACCAAGGCTCCCTCGTGCGACTGGTGAGGCGCAACACCCTTATACTCCCATGTCCCAAGAAGAAGATTGACTGACTTGTGATCTCTATGTACTTGCAGAGCCAGTGCCTCGTCAAGGTCGGTGCGCATGTGCCAGCCGCGGTAATCTACCAGTGCTTTGCGCCAGAGGAAGTCAAGTACGGCCTTCGCATCCTGCAGCTCTCGCCCGAATCCCACGACCCAGCGTTCTTTCAGTACTTCTGGGAGGTGAGTTGTTTGTTGCATTGGAGACTGGTTGCCATGGGGAGACTGAACTGTGTGATGCAGATGCCGTTCCTGGAGCTGCTCGTGCATCTTCACTCGCATCCAAAGCACTCGAATGAACGGTACGTCGATGGGTACCAATACCCGTTCATTGCGTTCCTAACCATTGTTTGTAACAGCCACGTCACGTTGTTGACACACTTGATCCAATCACCCGAATTGAACAACTCCAACCCCGTGGCTGTGCAGAAAGAGGTCGAGCAGCGGATCCTGCGTTGCTATTTCAGGGATTTGTGCCGCATTTATTTGGGGTGAGAAGATTCGTTTAAACACACTTTAGAGCGTTTTCCCCGGCGATCTGTGGCTCTGACGTCATCGAACACGGTCGAATAACCACTGTGGGACGCCTGCTGCACGGATTTCGCTGTGGTCAATCACCAGCACAATCCAGTTCAACCTCATGGCCCAATCATATCGCTCCATCATTAGCCAAACGACCAATCACTGCGTTGCCTCCGTTTTCTTGACTGCGGATCTTGGTCCCCACCATCCATCCACAAGCGGCGTCCACTCGGCACCACACGAGCGGCTCCATGGCGACGTCCACTTTCGAATTCTCCTTCGATCCCTCAAGACGTCAAGCTCTCTCTCTCCACTGGTAGCGTCTCTTTCTCCATGTGACTGCATTGGATCTACGCTCGTAGATATATATGCATGCGTGTCTAGTTGTGTGTCGTCAATCGCATTGACTAACCGACATCCAGCGAGGGGTGCCACGCGCAATCATGGACGAGTTCCATGCGTTGACTGGCTGAGATTATACCCTTAGAACCTGATCCGGCTAGCACCGGCG
Source organism: Pythium insidiosum (assembly GCA_022836835.1). Lineage (NCBI taxonomy): Eukaryota > Oomycota > Peronosporomycetes > Pythiales > Pythiaceae > Pythium > Pythium insidiosum. The sequence continues at coordinate 51,592 of JAKVDI010000058.1, forward strand.
GAGGGACTGCTGTAATGACCATTGTGTGGTGTTGGCGCTCTTGGTGTCGCGCGCGTATGCAGCTACGATGATGCACTCGGTTCTCAAGACTCTCTCGACGACGTCGCGTGTGGCGGCTACCCGTTCGTTTGCCACCGTTGGCCCGCACGCCAAGCTCGTGCGTGCTGGCAGCGCGCAGGCGCCGTCGGCGGAATGGAAGCAGGAGCAGGAGGCGCGCAAGACGCCGTTCGACGACTACTCGTTCGCGTACGTCTCGGGCGCGTGGCGTCACGAGTCCGAATGGGTATTTATCAAGCGCGATTCTCGTTTTTCAACAGGCCTGTCAAGGAAGCTGAAGTTTCGCGTGAGATGACGACGCGCTACATGAAGGACATGTACGACTTTGCCGACAGCGATGTTATCATCGCTGGCGCTGGATCGGCCGGTCTTGTCGCGGCCTACGAGCTGTCGAAGCAACCGAGCGTCCGCGTCGCTCTCATTGAGCAGAGCGTCGCGCCTGGCGGTGGCGCGTGGCTGGGTGGTCAGCTCTTCTCCTCGATGATCGTGCGCAAGCCGGCTGACGCGTTCCTCGACGAGCTGGAGATCCCGTACGAAGAGAAGGAGCACCACGTCGTGATTAAGCATGCCGCCCTTTTCACGTCGACGGTCATGTCGAAGCTTCTTCGTGCGCCTAACGTCAAGCTCTTCAACGCCACCGCCATTGAAGATCTGATTGTCAAGCAGGGTCGCGTCGCTGGTGTCGTAACCAACTGGACGCTGGTGACGCTGAACCACGGCACGCAGAGCTGCATGGACCCCAACGTCATGGAAGGCAAGGTGCTCATCAGCGCGTGTGGTCACGACGGTCCGATGGGCGCCTCGGGTGTCAAGCGTCTGCAGAACATCGGCATGGTCGACTATGTCCCTGGTATGGGCTGCCTCGATATGGGCACCGCTGAGGATGCCATCGTCCGTGGCACCAAGGAGATCGTCCCGGGTATGATCGTCGCCGGTATGGAGGTCGCTGAGCTCGAGGGAGCTCCTCGCATGGTATGTTGTTTCGCTTTGCTCACGTTCAAGATGCAGCGCCATTGACGTCTTTTGCTTTTGGTGTACAGGGCCCCACGTTCGGCGCGATGATGATCTCGGGTCAGAAGGCCGCGCACCTGGCGCTCGAGTCGCTGGGCATCAAGAGCAACATCCAGGTCCCGATTCTCGGTGACTCGGAGGCCATGGCCGCGTAAACCGCGACACAGCTGCATGACGTCGTCGTCTGTGTGCCGTGTCGCGTTGGTTTATGTGGAGCCGAGAGCGTGTCTCCTGCCTATTCACTCTTGACAATCAGCCAAATACATTTGCTCCGATTCCAGCACAACCATCACGCCACCGTATCTCTTCTTCTTCCTCTCGCTCACTGAATCACGCTGTATCCGCCATGCGATGAAGCATAGTTTGGTCGCGTCCCAATTTAAGATGCTCGGACTCGCGTGTCCATCTTTGGCACTCGCCGGTCGATGCGCATGATCTGATCGCAGCTCAGCAGCTCTGTGAAGCCTTCGCGCCGCGACAGCAGGACCGATCGACGCTCTCTGTGGCTTCTTTCACTCCGCGTGCCTCGTCGCCAGCACCACGATGGCGTCGTCCTCCGTCTCCAAGAACCCGCTGCTCGGGGCGTCCACGTATGACCCTCGGCCCAAGAACCACCTCAAGCCGCAGCGCTTCAAGATCGTCGAGAGCAAGCTGCTGCTCGACTCGACGCTGCCGCGTACGAACCCGCTCATGACGCGGCTCGACGTGCGCGACCCCGACCGCTTCGACACGACCGCAAGCGACATCGGTCGGCTCGACACCGCCATCGAAGAGAGCAAGTTTGCACCTCAAAACGTCGGCAAGGTGAGCTGTTGATGCTGCCCGCCTCCTGTCGATGAACGACGACTGACTGATGAATGGACGATGCTGTAGGTGCTTCGCTTCTACACGTTCTTCCTCGAGACTGTGGACGACAGCAACCTCGAGGTCGTGCGGCTCCGCAAGAACGTGCTGTTCCACCACCTCGCCGACAACACGTTCGAGATCCTCGAGCCGCGGACGCCCAACAGTGGAATCCCGCAGGGCACGTTCCTCAAGCGCTGCCGTCTGACAAAGCCCGACGGCACGACGCCGTACGGCCCCGAGGACCTGCACATCGGCATGGACTTCCCGATCTTTGGCCGCACGTTCAAGCTGTACGACTGTGACGCGTTCACGAAGCACTACTACAGTGAGCGGGGCGTGGACGTCGGGACGCCGATCGACATCCCCAAGGACGAGTACACGATGACGCGCGAGCAGATCACGCGGCTCTGCGGCGGCGACCACGACAAGTTCTACGGCAAGATCCGGTACCCACTCAAGACGTACATGGAGGCGTCGCTGGGAAACCCGATCCGGTCGCGGCTGCAAAGCGAGAAGAAGCGCAAGTTTTTGGCCAACAACCGCAAGGTGCTGTCCTTCAACTGCGAGTACGACGTGCGCGACCAGTTGTACGGCGACCTCATGGCGTACACGCTCAACTACTACCTCGAGGACGACACGATCGAGATCAAGGAGGTGATCAAGCCCAACTCGGGCCGCGATCCGTTCCCGCTGCTGCTAAAGCGCGGTCGTCTGCTTAAGAACTGGAAGCAGTCGCTCGTGGACGAGCAGGACCGAGGCGTCGAGGAGCCGACGCCCCACGACAGCTACTACAACGAGGAAGACCTCTTCGTCGGTGCAGTGCTCACCGTCTTTGGTCGCGCCATGAAACTCGTGGACGCAGACCCGTTCACGCGTGACTACTATGCGCTGGCGTGGGGCCGAGAGCTCGCTGCGCCAATGTACACGATCGTCGAGACACCAGCGTTTGTCAAGCCCGATCCGCCGCCGTACAACGGCTACGGCACGGAGGAGGACTCACTCGGGTCGTGCCACATGCTCGTGCCCAAGCCACCGAAGAAAGACTTCAAGAAGATGGCGCAGTTCGACCGCATGCTGCTGCGTTTCGCTGCGCGCATGATCTCGACGCGCAAGGAACAAGCGCAGCGGCGCTTCGTGATCACGTATTTCCTCACGGACGACACCATGTACATCTACGAGCCGGAGCAGCGCAACTCGGGCGTGGTGAACGGCAAGTTCCTCGAGCGTGGCGCGTACAAACGCCCGGACGGCGCCAAGTACACGTTCTTTGACTTTGTCATTGGCGCAGAACTCGTGTTCAACGGCTTCCGATTCGAGATTCTCGACTGCGACGAGTACACCAAGAAGTTTCTCGCATCGTAGGACACAGATATTCACACCTGTGCATCATACAATCATCAACACGCCAACATATTACAGAGAGAGAGAGAGAGAGAGAGAGAGAGAGAGAGAGAGAGAGAGAGAGAGAGAGAGAGAGAGAGAGAGAGAGAGAGAGAGAGATCCGTTGCACATACCAGTCATCGCATCTTCATTTATATGCGCAACGGGTTCGTAGGGGTGACGCATGTGCAAATAATTTCTCAAATGCAACATTATCTTCCACAAATAACCAATCTAGTCCCCTGTGAAGCGACGTCCAGCAACTTCAACATGCAGGCATGGCCGCCATGAAGGCGTCGCCTTCCTCTCCACGCAATGCGCAGCTCCCAGTGCCATGCGCTGTCCCTCGATCCCGCGGCTCCAAGACCAAGCGAGTGCTGCATCTAGCGCCTCTGACATCGGAGCCCCCGCTGCCGATCGAGGCGTTGCAGGCATCGGACGATCGCTGCGAGTCAGACGCGCTCTCACTCTCGCCGTCGCGTCGATTCTCACGGCTGCTCACGCTCGCGCAGCTCGCAGAGACACACGTCCACGAGCTACACCACGGCGCGTTCGTGCGTCGCAGCCAGCAGCGATGGATTGCCTTCGAGCATCCCCCCGTCGGCGCGGAGAGCGACGCTGCGCGGGCGTGGAGAGTCAGTCGCGAGACCGCAGCGCTCGTGCTGCAGAGCGCATGGCGCCGCGCCGTCGCGGCGCGTCTGCGACGCCAAAAGGTACGTGCTGTGTGGACGGAACAGACGCAAGTCGCCGCCTGGATCTGTCGAGATCTTGAGCATCTTCGCGAGCTGTGGGCGCGGCTTCAACCGCAGGTGCTGCATGAGCCCCCAGCCCACGTCCTTCAGCGCGTCTCTGTCTTCCTTCGCTCAAGCGACAAGCGACTCGATGGGCTGTGCTTTCATTTCCCAGCACGCGTGATCACTGCGTGGCTTCGATTCGAGTGCACGCGGCGTCGCGCGCGGTTTCTTCGGCGGCCACCAGCGATTCTCAACGCCATCGACCTTCCCGTACGACGCTCGAGGCGGTTGCTCATGGCAATTCGGCGACAGGTCGCCGAGACGGCAGCGTTGAGTCTCCAGTGCCGCGTGCGCCAACGGCTCGCGCGATGGCGGATGCTTCGACTGCTTGCCAAGCGCCGGAGCTACCTTGCAGCCATTCGACTTCAGACGTTCCATCGTGCATGTGCCGCTCGACGACGCCTACGCTTCCTGCGCTGTCGCCGCGCTGCGATCCGCATCCAGTGCTGCTGGCGCTGCCATGTCGCAAGACAGCGAGTAACGTTCGCAAGGATCTCTCGCTCTGCCCGACAATGCATCGCGACAGTCATGCTTTGTGCCGTGGCGCAGGCCGCAGACAAGGTCATCGAGCGGGCTGCTTTGCGTCTACAGACGGCGTTTCGCGCGCATCGCGCGCATCTTTTTATTCGCGGGCTCGTGCGGCAGCGGGAGCAGACGCGTTGGCAGCGGAATCCGTCCAAGGGCTTCATGTTGTTCGATAAGGCGCTGTACTCACAAGCCGCCGTGTATCTCGAGCGGTGTCTTCGTGAGGAATATTCCAGGACGTCCCACCAGCGGCGCTAAGCTCGGCTGCTTTTGTTCATAGTACCAAGCCAAAGACTGGAATGACGGCGGCGCTCCCCACGGGCTCGCGACTGTCGTTCAGCTTCAGTGCGACGCCAAGCGACAACCGATCCGGCTCGGTGTTCCTCAGTCTCCAACAGCAAGAAATTATGAGATCTCGGCAGCGCAGCTGAAGTTCTGGTTGGCATTCACGCTCTCGCATTTCTACTCGTACGAAGCCACTGGCGACTTCCTTCACCTTCAGCAAGCGCGTCGCGGGTGCGAGTCGTTCCTCCAGTTCGAGGCATCCATCGATTCTCATTCCACGCTGGCGTTCGCATCGGAGACTCGCAGCCTCGTGCGTTCACACATTCGATTTCGTCTTGTGCAGTGCATGTACTGGGATGTGAGCGGTGCCGGGAAGCAACACAGGATGAGGGCATTGGACTGTTGCGTCGAACTGCTGGACGAGCTCGAGGTGTCGGCCGTTGGACTTGGCGCAAGCGCACAGAAGCAGCTCCAGGACTGGCGCGTCGAGCTTCACATGATCGCAGCGATGCTGTTCTTCGAAATACACGAGATTGACCTCTGCATCGCGCACGTGGAGAACGTGCTGGCTGCACTCCCCCATGACAAGTACGATCAAGAGGCAGTGCAGTTTCTTCTCGTACTGCTGCTGATGCGGCGAGATGCCGCATCTCGAAAAGACCGTGATTCTCCTATTGAGCTGGAAGACGAACAAGACGCAGAAGAAGAAGAAGAAGGCAATGAAGACGACGGGCAGGACGAGCGACGCGCAGAGGCGTTACTGCGGCAGATCTACCGGCGGCTAGAACTCGAAGGAGGCGTCGGCTTCGTACATCACCAGCTCTCCGAGACCCCCGAGCGCTTCCTCAAGCACGCTCCTTTGGGGACTTTTCTTCTTCGCATGGAGGCTCCGGACAAAGTGACTCTCCATGTTAAACGCGGAGAGACGCCGCTGAAGGTGTCACCACTGCGCATCGATCGCAGCAATGACGAGTTCACGAGCAAGAAAGTGCCCAACGCCAGAGATTTCAGCCTCCACGGTCTCATCCGAAAGCTGCCGTTCATCTCCTTTGAATGTGGCGTGCGTGAGACTCGTCCTGGCGCAGCGTTGCACCGGCGACTTCAACACCACGTCGCTCGCATTGATCGGCACGACCGCCGCTACGCTGCGCTGATCGACTGGAACGCGTGGCGCGATCGACTGCGTGCCAACCGAAAAGCCTGGCGCTACACGCGTCGCAACGAGGTCTGGAGCACGCTTTGCTGGCGGGCAGCGCGCTCATTATCGTTGAACCGAGCGTTTACGTTCAGTGAGTTGTTGGCCAAAGAAGCACTCGATTACTCGCGGGACCGCACACATCGAGCCGAGCTCGCGCTGTTGTTGGCGCAGGCTGCGATGCACACGCATCGACATCGAGCCGCAACGCTCGCAATGAAGCTAGTCACGATCGAGGCACAAGAAGACTTGGCAAGCTGTGTCCCAAGTTACCATGCGCTGCGTCGCGCGTGGTCTCGCGACGTCGCTGTGTCTAGCCTCGAGTCCTTTGCGACTCGAGTCGAGCGCACAACTAAACTAGAGCGCATGAGCCTCCGCGCCTGGACGTTCGACAGCCTCGCGACGACGCTGCGTGGCCGGCCCTTTTGTGAGGCGCTATTGCTGCAAAAGGTGCTGAGCGAGCAGACGCCAGACGCCTGCGGACACTGCGTTTCTGCGGTCTCTGCTGCGTGCGCACGTGCGAAGCTTTGTGCTCTCAAGCAGCAGTGAGCAGCTACATCTCACGCTTGCGCAAGGTGCCATTAAGCGAATCTACGAGCGCTTCGAGGCGCCACTCAGTGTCGGCTCTGAGGAAGACGAGCTCGCGCTTGTACTGCAGCGACACCTCTCAAAAGAAAACAGCCAGAGCCACCGTCGGCGTCGAGTGTTCGGTCTTGACGTGCTCCTTATATCCTGGCACCGAATGCCGTTCCAGCTTTGCTTCGAGATCGCAGAAGTCTACTATCGGTGCGTTGACACAGCACCAGACGCCAGTGCGCGCCGCATCGATATGTACGAGAGTCTCTACGGTCGACTACGCGGACTGCGGCCACGTAACTGGGCGTACAGCGCTTACGAGGAGCTTTTCCTGTTGCGACTCGCGTTTCTTCATGCGCAACACGCGATGACCGTTGTCGAAGATAGCACTGGAAATGATGATCGGATCAACAAACTACGAAGTGCGGTCGCGGCGATGGACGAGCTCATCGCGTTGCGGCGCATGCGTCTGCTCGCGACTCGCTCGACGCCGCTGCTCAAGAAAATCGTCTGGCCGTGTCGTCTGCGGCTGCCAATCACTCACTCATTCGCCGAGCTCTCGTTTCTCCGTGGTGTACTGCAGGAGCTACTGGACGACGCCAAGCAACGAGCACCTGATCAGCGCAAGTGCTGGCGTGACTATGATGAATTGCACCGAGAGTTGTTGGACATGGTTCTGGCCGAGCAGGCAACCGAGAGTCTCGACGATCAGCGGCGACCGCGGCAGGCACTCGCACTCAAAGGCGTGCGCGTTTTTGTCGGTGAAGCGAGCGACGTCGGGTTCCGCGACCTGCTCCATAGTCAACCAGTCGTTGTCGTGCAGTGCGAGGGCGTCACACGAACGACACAGCAGCCGCCAACGTGGACTAGTCTCGCGCCCGCGTGGAGCGAGCACGTGGAAATCGACGTTGCATCCCCGAAAGCGCGGATCGTCGTGACGCTCCAGAACCGCTCACGACGACGTCGACTCGCAGCCGAAGTCGAGATCATCGGAAGGATCGAGGTCTCAGCAGACGACGTGCTGCGCCACGCGCTCAAGTACGCAGCAGCCAAGATGTATGATCTCATTCCTCAGGACGCACTCTCGACGCGACGGCCTCGTCTCCGGCTCAGCTTCTACCCGATGCTCAAGCCACGCGATGACACTGTTGGGCGTGCAGACAATGAGAAGGCTCGTAAGAAGAAGGAGAAGAAGACGATGTGGTACGGCGCGTGGAGTCTCACAGACATGCAGCAAAACTTACAGGGGGATTTGCGCGCATTTGTGCAGTCTCCATGGGTCTGGCGGCAACTCGGACATCGCTGGCTGCAAGAAAAAGATTTCGCTGTGGCTGCATGGCTTCTTCATCGAGCTGTGACGACCTGCACACGCGTGGATGACGCAGAGCACGCGCTCGATCTCATAGGGCTCGCGACGTGCTACCGAGCGACGATGACCAGCGGTAGACGGGTGTACACGACGCCGCTGTTGCAAAAAGCCTTCTCCGTTTTGTCTGCATTAATGCACGGCGATGGAGACAATGCGTCGCTAAAGAAGCACCTAAATCAAGTCTCTACGTGGCTGAGTGAAGACACACAAGAGGACGAGCACACGGGTCCGTTGGCGCGCGAGCTGGCGAAGTTAGTGCCAGCATCATCGCACTGGGTGCGACTCACCAGCCCCGACGGCTGCCAAATGCTCTTCTTCAATCAGGACGCGTACTCGATTTTTACCGGCGTCGAAGGTGAGTCGCATCTACAGGAACCGCTCGAATACGAAGCCTCCAGGGATACAGGATTGGTAACTCTAGTCCGTCACGATGTCGAGGGCTTACTGTTGATGCCTTCTGCCATGAAGGCTCGCGTTCGACATTACTGCATCGAGCAACAGCAGCGTCATGCAAACGATCCATTCCGATGGGTTGCCGTGTTCAACGAGCACTCACATGAGGTGCAGTTCGCAAGCATCAGTGGCTTCTGTCTCGAGTTGCAGCGTTCCACGCCCCCAACGTATGCGGCTAATGTCGACGAGAGGATGTACTGTGTGCTCGTGCTACAAGACGCTGTTCGGCGATTTCTCAGGCGACGGCAGCGGCAGCGCAAACTTCGCGGTCTTTTTCGCACAGTCGCATGGTTCGCTTTCGAGCTGTTGGCTGCGCGGCGGCGCCTCCACGAACGCGCAGAGCTTCGACGCAAGCGTGCCCTCAACTGTTTGCATGTCGTCGTGGAGCGAGCGCGTGGATTGCGCGTCATGGACCTCGTGAGTAGCGATCCGTTCGTGGCTATCGAGCTTGTTGATGTCACCGGGGAGATAATTGCGAAGGGTGAGACGGGTGTTCGCCGTGCGACTGTGAATCCAAAATGGGAAGAGGAGTTTGAGCTCACTACGAGTACGCAGTACACGAGCGACATCTCAAGAGCAAGCATGTAGAAGTCACGAGACTGAGGTTCATTGTGAAAGACCACGATGTCGTCACTGTGCTCAAGGACGAGATTCCACTGGATGTGTCGCCGTCTGGAGATGAAGACGGACAGCCACAGGACAAAGAGAAGGGGAGGAGAAAAAGAAGAAAAAGAAGAACGAGACACACGACTTTCTGGGGTTGGCGGTCGTACCCGTTGATGGCCTCGAGCACGGCCGCTGCGTCACAGCGGAATTGCCACTGATGGACGAGGACGGCTACGAGTCTCCACGGTCACGAGGGACGCTCACCATCACAGTACATTGGAAGCACTTGAGTGAGACGCGGGCCAAGGGATGGGATCGACGGCACGCAGTGACGCCTGATCTTCTCATTCGAGGCCGTCGGCGTCCGCGGCCGAAGCCACAGTTCCAGGTACATACAACTCTATTTGCTCAGGTTGTGGCGGCGACAGAGGCGCTTGTGCACGCCATGGCTGAAAGTCTGATATTCCTCGAGCAACTCGTGCGGCTTTACCGCCGACTGGTGGTCGCCCAGCGGGCCGGTCGAACCGCTGAAGAAGCCAAGCTATTGGAGCGTCGGCTACACAGTATCATGCTAACACAGTTTCCCAGCAAGCGACGGGAACTCTTGGAAAGAGCAGTGGCCTGCGAATCGTGTGTGACTGCGCTGCAAGTAGCGTTGCTGGAGGTGATCGCGGATTATGTGGAAGGCTGCGACCCTGACACCACGGCCAAGCATCAAGGCACAATCAACGCCGCAGCTGAGGCACTAAAGGCTGCGAGTGGCATCCTTACCCGTTGCCATGCCGCCGGGAAGGAGGACGAAACGGCGCAGTTTGAGATGGAGTACCCAGTCATCCGCTTCCCCGTGGACGCGAGCAGCATGCTTGACGTTCGCTTGTTGCTGCCGTTGTGGCGACGTGGAGTCGTCTCTTTGATCGCGCAGTTCTTTGAGGACGCTCCGTTGTATGGCGAAGCCGGCGGTGAGCTCGTTGCCATCGAGCAGATGGAGAGTCTCGCACTTCAGGTGAGCAGCAGACCCGAGTCGAGAGGAGGAGGTCCACGTGGCACGACACCGGTGACTGAGTCGCCTGCCGCCAACCCGGTATCACGTCCGACGACGCCCCTCGCTACGGCTGCTGTAACGGCGGCAATTGCACCAACAGCAACGTCGTCGATCGATGGGAAGCGGACAACTCCAAACCAGAATGCAGCAGTCGCTCGACGTCTCGAGCGTATTGAGAAGGAGAAGCGACGTCGACAGCAGCGAGGCAAGTGAGCAAAACCACCACGTCATGTTGCTGCGATATCTCTACTGTCGCTGCTCATAAACGCGGCGCAAGTGGCGACGTAGCGCGCCGTCAAAGTCCTCGAGCTCCTTATAGGACGGGAAGTAGTTGACGTCAATGACGAAGAACTCGCGCGTCGCGTCCGACACGATGACATCAAATCCGAACAGCGACAGCCTCAGCTCTTCGCGGATGCGCTGTCCAATCGCACGCACAGCCTCGAAGATTGTCTCCTGCGACAGAGAAGCATTCGTCGCCGACGAAGACGACGAAGACGCGGTCGACGAGCCAGCATCAAAGTCTTGAGCTGTCGGATACTGCTCCTGCGTGTTGAAGGCGAGGCTTCGTGTGTCACCCGCGCAAAGATTCGGTAGCGATCGGCGCTCAGCAACGTTGATGATCTCGCCAAGCACGTAGCCCTTGAACAGACGCCCACTGTGGTTGATAAACTCCTGCTCACAATTTCATTTCAAGTCTCAGTCGTGATCAACACACTGGTCAAGAGTTTGGCAGCACGCACCTGGTAAATGACAGGGAAATCAAGTTGCTGAAGATCCGACCGCTTTGTGATCACCGTCATCATGTGCGAGCGATCCGTTGCTACAGGCAAGAACGGTGAATTCAGATGTTCAAGAGAGAGGGATATTCGAGAAATGGCTAGCGACGCACCACAGGCCTCAACCGACTTGCAGATCAATGGCAGTGCCGTCTCCCCTTCGTCTACCGCCGTCAGCAGCGCCTGGAAGTCCGTCGGTGAGTGCACGACGCGAAACGGTGGCACGTTGAACGCGACGCCGCCCGCACGAGACGACTGCTGGAGGCGCTGCAGCATGCGGCACGCGTCGTGGCGGTCGGTTAGCAGCTGCACGCTGTCGATCGGATCCACGATCGCGACCTCTGGGTGCTGCGCCGCATACTCTGTCATCAGCGCCAGGCGCCTCGCAGCGGCGTCGTCCCCGAGTCGAGCGAAGACCATCTCGTGCGCGAGCTTGTGGAGCACGACGTGCAGCGAGCCATACTTGCTTGCGATGTCCTGCGGCGAGCGCAGCGCGTCGTCGTGTAGATCGATCAACACGAAGCGCACGCCGTCGCGGTGCTCGTGCAGCACGTTGCGCAGATGTCCGATCTTCTTGGCAGGGAAGATGACGCCGACGACGAGCTCCATGTTCATCTCGGCAGGGAATGTTCCAACGTTCCCGTTCCAAGGTTCGGTCCCGAATGTAACAGCGAATGTCCCTTGTGCTGTATTTTAGCCAATCAAGAGGAAGTATATCAGATTGAAGTTGCCTTGGTGGCAGATGAACATGAAGGTGATGGCATTCCGATGGCGACGCTACTGTATGCGTCTCTCTATGATGCCAACCAGCCAGCGGTGGATGATGACATGTCGCGTCGACGCTGCTTCATTCTCGAGTGCTCGCAGCAGCTCTAGACTCCACGACGTCCCGGTGCTGTCGTACAGCAGCGCCAGCGTCTCCATGTATCCATAGCGAATGCAGACCGTCAGACACTTTGGCACCGGCGGCCGAAGAGTCGACAACGTGGCGCCGCACTGCAACAGGTATCGAACGACGTCGACGCGTCCAAACTCGACGGCGGCTTCAAGCGCTGGCGAGAGACTCGCGATCGCACCCCGCTGCTGTTCATGAAGATCCCTCACGATTCGCTCGACGCCGTGACACGCCGCGGCAGAGAGAAGCCGAGTGACAGTCGTCGATGATTCAAGTGCCCAATCATGGGGAGAGACGCGACCCCACAACCAGCACGAGACGGTGACAGCCCTGCGTTGACGCCACCCACGCGTCTGCTGCTCCTCGTCTTCGCTGCAGTACGCATCGCTCTCCAGTTGGCGCACCAAGACGCCGACTAACGCCTCTCGGTTATCGCCGACGAGGTCGTTCTCCAGCAGCCATTTACACACGTTCAGATGGCCGTTCGCCGCCGCAGTATCAAGCGCATGTATCGACTCCGGCGCGATGCCCCAGTCATCGTGGAGGTACTGCAGCATCTCGAGGTGTCCAGCTTTCGCAGCTGCGATGCAGACGTGTGCAGTCAATGCACTGGCAACAGTCGTGGGCGACACGTGATCAAGTACCCACTGCAGCACGTACAAACGCCCCGACTCGACCGCCGAGCGAACCATCGACGACGACTTGATACACGTCTGTTGGTCGGCTTCCCATAGAAACTCGCAGACTTTGAGATGCCCACCTCGGAGCGCGGAGTCGACGATGAACGGAGAGAGGCGGCCAGTCACGCTGCCAAAGCAACGGTCGCGGTGTCGCCAAAGCAGCTTGACGGCCTCCAACGCGCCGTCCTGACACGCAAGTGACAGGGCGATCTCGAAGATGGTCTCGGACGGCTCGTACTGTAGCTCTTCATAAAGAAACGCTAGGAGCTCATGGTGTCCGCGTGCCGCCTGACGGAAGACTGTCCCAAGGTCCACTGCCATGGGGAACCGTGTCAGCAGCCAACGAACCGTCTCGCATTCGCTTCGTTCCACTGCTTGCGTCGACAGTCGGACGACCGGGTCGTGGACCCATCCCAGCGAGAGCAGCCACTCGATACAGTCTCGGTGACCGCCTTCGATCGCTGCAACGAGAAGCGCACAGCCATGCTCATGCGGCTCTCGCATCGCATGGATGACGGATTGAAGAGCATCGAGGTGACCGTGCCTTGCTGCTGCCTTCGCGGCATCCGTCAGCTCTGCGTCGCTCTGTTGACCAGGAGCTAGGAGCGGACACAGCAGATCAAGATCCCCTACAGCCGCTGCTGAGAAGACCGCGATAGAGGACGGCATGCGCTTCGCCATATACGCGATTATCCAGCGGACGACAACAGCGTATCCCAGACGCGCGGCACTGGAGACGGCAGTACAGAGCCTGTGGTCCAGCACCACCGGTTGGACAATGTCATGATGGCGCTGCGATGCCACGACGCGTTGTAGCCAACGCACGTCTCCGGATCGCGCGGCTCGGGAGACGCCGCAAGTCGGCGACGCGTCCAGGAAGCTGCTGACGAGATGAGCGAGTGCGTGCGTGCCTCCGTCACTGTCACGCAGACGAGAGTGACGGGAGAAGAGCGACTGCACGACCGTCAACGGAGACACCAGCGCCGCCATACTGAAGAGACTGTTGTCAGATGAAACACTCGACCCGACTGGTGTATAACTTTAATGTTGTCGATACCTGATGGAAGCGCTCTAATTTTTCGGCAGTACAGTCGCTACCCTTTATTAGGTTCCACGATATAAGAGAATTCTCTGTATAAGAGCACGAGACCTGTTCACCAATCTACACTAAAACCAAATCAAGTGTAAACTCCGGATTGGTGCCCGAACGAGCCATAGAGCATATGAGCACGGAATCGTTGCACAAACGTGCAAACCAAGAGAACTGGTGGAGCAGAGAGCCCCGGTTCGTCATTCGAGGACGATGGTGGCACACAAGAGGGCTCAATCGGGAACAAACCATGACGCCGACAACGCTCACATTCACGCAGAAGCTAAAGTTCGTCGAGCACGCCAGGGCCAACCCGGGCCTGCGCGGAAGGATTCCTGAGAGGTCAAAATGAGGTCAGGTCATATAGCAGGTCGAATGGGGTTTTGGGTCAGGTCACGCAGCCAGGTCACGAGGTTTTATGACAGGTCATGAGTATGTCTCAGATGAATGGCAGTCCTCCGTCGACATTGCTGCTTCCTCAAGCTGCATCGACATCACACTCTTGCAGAACAATCAGCACAAGTACTAGCAAAACCAGTCATGCCGTCTCAATTGTGTCTCCGAGCTTTGGCTGCCAGCAGCGACCGCTTCCATGGTACTAGCTCCGATGAGTCAAATGCCCAGGCTTCACTTGTCGAGCCGCCGGTGCCGCCGAAACGTGCGTGCCAAGAGACCGAATCTGCCAGCGACACGCTCACTGCACCGCCAATGACACGCGTTGACAGTCGTGATGGGCGCACGAAGATCTACGGTGGTGGATATGAATTCACGCGCTCGTCAATCACGAGGGTCAAGATCTCGTATCGGTGCAGTTTCTACCGTGGCCAACTCTGCAAAGCGAAGCTGGTCTTCTACGCATCGACAATGAACTGCGACTTGAACATGAACATGGTCGAGCACACGTGCGTGCCGCCTGTGCAAGCTCACACGTATCCCGATGAGAGTGTTCGAGTTGAGGTCGTTCGCGCCGCAATCCAAAGGGATGTTGACGCGCTCGCCATCGACACGGCTGACACCCCTCAAGAGATTTGGGCAGCCATCACCACCAAGTACCACAGGTGTTCTCGACATCCTTACTTATGTCGAACACGCCAAGATCGGACGGAAAGGAATTGCATAGGTTCGAAGACAGCTTCAAGCGCGGCGCTATGAAGGAGACGTGCGGTACTCTCAGGACAAGTCGAAGAGGTTTTGGATCTACTTTCGCAAGACGTGGTTGACGCTGCTGCCACCAGGTGTATGGAATGCTCATGGGCTCCAGCGAGATGTAGTGGCACGGACCAACAACCCGTTGGATTCAATCGCGAGTTGAACGCTGCGTTTGGAACGCCACGACCTCCAGTCACCCGCTTTGTCCAGACTATCGAAGAGACATCCCGACGCTATGTGCGCCTCCGCGACGACATTATCCGTGGAATAGCAGAGCCTCCCAAGCTAGCGCCAACATCGCCACTTTTGTGGCGCTTGAAGTGATACAGGAGATGACAATGCTGTGGACGTCGGTCGCGGGGGATAGCAGTGATTAACTTGCATCGCTCTAAGGCAGCGATCCGGAGTCGGCAGTGGTCTAGAGATTTATGCGAAATAGAGTGGTTAAGTTAAGCTGTCGCATGTGTACAAGTAGAAACCTAATCATAATATGTGTACCGAGAAGCCGGAGCTCTGCATCGCACAGGATGGTCGCATCTCACTGCCTCCCACGGTGACTAGCATGCGCTGACAAGTAGCCATGACTCAGCGTCGAAATTGTGCAATTCGATATATTGTGTCTCGGTTGCGAATGAGGTAAGTGCGTACCGCACTTATCTCCAACCCGGATCGGCACGCAAACTGTGGAAGATTTTTGGTCGAAGAAATCTGACCCACCACCACCTCCAAATCACAGGACGCGCTTCTCACAGTCTGTGGTCGCACATTGGTTGCCGTAGACGACCAGGTGGGTCTTGCTCCGGTGATGTTTGGCGAAGTGTGATATAGTGTCCCGACTTACCTGTCAGAAGTCCACTTGACGTGTGGACTTTGACTCGCTAGCTGCGCTAACGTTCCGTAATAAACGGGCTTCTAAGCCGGCCCACGGGCCGGCCCGCCGGCCTCCGAGCCGGCCCAGGTGGTTCTATGTGGACCACCCCAGTGGTTCACGTGTGGACCACACCCCAGTGTCACTAACTGGACCCAGCTTAGTGACACAGGCACTTTGTGCTATCTCAGTAGGAAGTAGGGTTACCGGTGCAATACCGGTAGTAGGAATGCATGTAAGGGGGGGCGAGTAGCGCTCCTCCATCAATACAACTTCGGATTTTACCTCCAAGCCCACAGGCCAGCTCCGACGCTCAAACCGCGCAGACCTACGCTATCGGTCAGCGCGCATCAAGTGCTACACTCAGGTGCGCGTGAGACCCTCTAGTTCGGGCTAGGCGAGTGCGTGCCAGTTGTGCATATTGGTGTGTATATTTCGGGGTTGACAGATCCCTCTCTGCGATAGAGGCTTGGACAGTTCCAAGGACTCGCTCGCACTTCATATTTGTGAGTAGCTTTGCACAAGCCGGGGCGGCTTTTGCATTTCATATTAGGAAAAGAGGGACGTAGAGTCCCCCAGGTTGCGATTGTAAGCTAAGGAAGCTGGAGGGCCGGCTCCAGCAATACAAGTCGTTGATACCTATTGTTCAATATTCGTTTGGTGTCATCCCACTCATAGTTGGCCGCAGTAAGTTCGGATACGAGTGAGTCACTCGAAAGAACTGAAAGGGTACACAACGTGAGTAGACAGATCGATTCGGGGCTAGCTTCTTTGTCAATAAGCTAGCTCCAGTTGTATTTGCCGAGCTAGTGCGACCCCTTCGCTAGCTCGGACTTGGGAGATACGCCAGATCTGCATACACTTTATCACAACTGGTGCGTATGCCAGGATCTGGCTTATCTGTGCCCGACATGAGTGGTTCTGACACAGATAGGGCGCCTCGCGGCCCCTACAAGTTCGTCGACGACACCGACGGAAGCGATCACAACGCATCGAGCAAGCTTCCGACACGTCCGCCGGCTAACTCAGCAAGGCTCGGCTTCCCCGACTTGGAAGACGAGCAGAAGTCCGACGAGTATCATACGTCGGGCAGTGGTGACGCAGCCCCGTCCGAGCGCGTTGCCACCATCATGAAAGTCTCCGCTGGCGGCGAAAGCGCCAACGCGGAGCGCAGTCGGCGAGCTACGAAAGGCCCCGACACCCAGAGCCGGCCTCGCGGTTCGGCGCCAGCTCGACCGGCGCAAACACGCTCGAAGAGTCGACCGGCCAGCTCAGATCGAAATGCCTCGACTAGGCAGGTCGAGATGACACCAGCGAAGAAGTCGAAGTCCGGCAAGAAGGGTGGGCGCGCGCGTCGCGTCGCAGAAGCCAGCTCTTCGACTGCTTCTCCCAGCAGTGGAGACTCTCGGCCAGCTCGAGTCAGCTCAGCCAGCACCATGTCCCCGCGACAAGCTCGTGCGCCAGTCCAGCGCATGTCACTCGGCCCAAAGGCCAGCGTCGCCGGTCTGAATGCCATCGAGTCGCGCTTGGTGCACGAGAGTATCGAGATGTGGCGAGGATACCCCGAGGCGAGAGTTACGCCGGCACCAGCCTCTGTGCCGGCGCCGGTTACAACCCACGACCCAGCGCTCCGCGTTCTCCGTGACGAAGTAGACCGATTGCTCCGACCGCGCAAAGGTTGGCTCTGCAAGTTCGACGCTGTCCGCCTCTACGACCCCCAGCCAGGCAGAGAGATGCTCCATAGCATCCTCTTTGACGACCTCTCCGTCGTGGAGCAGGTGGCAGTATTCCAGACGGTCATGCTGGACGCGGGCATCTCGTTCGTGAACCTGGTGCCGGCATTTACTCGGCGCGAACCCGAGTTCGCGGGACTGGCACCACCGACTGTGCAAACCCAGTTGTTTGAAGTCCGTTGGGCCATCACCGCTTTGGTAGCTCGATTCGAAGAGCTCAGGCGTAACCAGCCAGCGACGCCAGTCCTAGCGCCAACGCTAGCGTCACCGCCAGCAGGCCAGCTGGTCACCGCCCAAGGTTACACCATGGATCCCCATGCAATGAGGAAGGCCTCATCGGTCATCAGCTCGTCCGACTGGTCCCAGATGCGGATGGCGCTCACGTCGCATGCGACTCAACAGCCAGCAGCGACACCGTACGGCCTCCCAGCACCTCCGTTTGGCACGCCGAGACAGGTAGTATCCGCGGTGACGGCTCCAGTGCAGCCTCCGACGTCCCATTACCCCGCGGCTCGCCCTCCGACGGTCGACGAGCCCATGGAGCAAGCACCGGAGTACGTGCCCAGCTATGCGCCAGCTCAACCAGCGTTCGGGCCGGCGGAGGAATCTCAGTACCCTGCCGAACGTGCTTTCGGCGGAGGGGCGCATGACAGGGGCGGCAGACACCAGCCCGAGCGATTTTCGACGCACGAGCCAGCGCCGCCGGCGCATATGCGCCCGTTCATCCCATTCAATGCGCTCGAGAAGCTAACTGGCACTGAGCCACTAGCTGACCGGGGTATATGGTGGGAAGAGTACAAGTACATCGCCAAGGCCGGTTGCTGGACTGAGCAGGAGAAGTGCGAACATCTCCGGATGTATCTGACCAAGTCCGCCCGCGTGTGGTACAAGCAACTCAGTGTCAAGCTCGGTATCCAGCGGCTCACCTGGAAGAAGCTCGCGGCTGCGTTCAAGGACGAGTTTCTCGATTCCGGCGAACCGGCGTTCGAGAAGTACTGCTACATGTCCCAAGCCAAGGGCGAGACCCCCCGGCAGTACCTGTGGCGACTCAATGTCGCTGCGAAGGAAGCCGGCATCCCAGTCCAGGGCCCTGTCGCTGTTGAGCGCCATGTAACTCGGTTCGTGAGCTCCCTCCGCGACCCCCAAGTACGCACGCTCCTACTTGGCGCTACGAACAACAGCGTTGAGCAGCTAGAGATGCAGCTCCGCCTCTACGAGAAGCGGAGCCGACCTAGCCGCGACGAAGGAGCCTCCCGAGAACGCAGCTCATCGAGAGCTAGGGAAGCGTCAGCGTATGTGACGCAGAGGCACCAGGACTCGCCCGATGAGGATGACCAAGTCGACGAGGCAACGACAGTGCGGTTTCAGCCGCAGGACGGGTATGACTCCGACGAGTACACCCACGCAGGCTCCGCATACCAAGTTTCAGCTCAAGAGCCGGCGCCAGGCAGTCGAGCAGGTCCCCCGAAGTGGAGACCGCCGCAGTCGAACATGAAGACTCGGTGGCCAAGCGCGGCGCCACAGCACGCTCGTCAGTCGAGTAAGTCGGCCCCAACTGGCCAGGCGACCAGCAAAACAAGCAATGCCAACCCCAACGCGTGCTTTAACTGCGGAGGAACCGGCCACTGGGCCAATGAATGCCCCCAGCGTCCAGCCCCAGCGGTGATGCCGAAGTGCACTCTGTGCTCAGGCGAGCACCCAGTCGAGTACTGTTGGCGCAAGTGCCCAGCCTGCGGACGAGCCCACACCAAGCCAGAGGAGTGCGTCATCGCCCAAGCCCTTCAAGACGTCAAGGCCTGGTACAAGGCCGGCAACATGAGCTCGGAAGCGCCCTTGCCGACCAGCGTCCTCCAGCATTTAAACTGCTAAGCTCGCCGGAAGAGAGGCACCCGGTACGCGACGAGCTCAAGCCAGCTAGCACACCGCAAGACGCAGCCCAGGGGCTGACGTCGCGTGTGATGCATGTATATGCCTATGTCGGCGCAAGGAAGACTAGCGCTGATAACGACTCCTCAATTTCATGTGAAGAAAACGAAGCGCGTTCGTATCTCATGAAGTCGGAGGAGGAGGATCAGAGTCGGGATCAAGCCCCAGCGTTCTGCTTACGGCCTGGCGAGCGCCGGGGGTGGTGGTCCGACAACCCTCAGCCAGCCCGCCGGGTCGGCATTGCGCTCGTGCACGGCGCAATCTGCAACCATCGCGTGTCGATATTGCTGGACTCTGGATCCGACACGAGTATCGTCAGCTTAGACCTCGCCCGCCGGTTGGGACTAGAGCTGTCGTTCAAGGATCGGCTCAAAGTGAAGGGAGTCGGCGACGTCACTACGTATGTGACCGCCAGGGCCAGAGTCAAGATCACGCTCGGCGTCAGTGTAGTGTACTACATGGACGTATGGTGCGGGAACATCGGCGAAGGTATCCAATGTCTCCTAGGCATGGACTTCATGGTCTCAGCTGGGGTGCGCCTCAGTGCCTACGACGGCATGGTCAAGCTACCTGACGAAGAAGCCGTCCGACTCGCTACCTCCGGCCCATATCCCAAGCTGCCCAAGCGAACTCCAGTCTGCGCACCGAATGACCTCAGCGTCGCACCTGGAATGTCGGCTCACGTGCCTATCGTATATGGCAAGGATGCTGGCTTGGTGCCCTGGGTCTGTCGTGGTGCTAGCTGGCTCACGACGTTAGTGTATGACGCTGCGGGCCGGCCCACCGGCGTGCGCGTCACGAATGTGAGCCAGCGCCCCGTCATCATCCCGAGCCGCACACCAGTTGGATACCTCGTTGAAGCAGGGCACCTGCCTGATGGCAACCACAAGGCTCGCGCGGTGCGAGCCGGCTCCCCCAAGTATGAGGAGTGGCAGCATCTCGTCTTCGAGAATTCTTTCTCGCGGGAGTTCAAGCGCCGCCAGCAGCATGCTGACAGTGTATATAATGCGAGCTTGCCACCAGCAGTGCCCCGGCCGGTGTATCCAGCACCAACCAGGATCCTAGCCAGGGGTGGCCCACCGGGCCCACCAGGCCCGACGAGCGACAGCAGTCGCGGAGATAGCTCGGAACCCAAGGCAACAGTGCTCTTAGCACAGGCGAGCGCAGCCGCCCCCATGGGCGTCGTCCCACCAACGAGTGAAACGGGCGGAGTTGAGTCCAAGACACCGGACGCCCGCCCCGCAGCCAGCGAAATGGCAGCTGGATATGGCGAGGTGAAGACACGGTCTGGGGTGGTCATGTCACGATCCCCCAGGACAGGGGTGGTGATGCGACTTCAAGTCGCCAGCCCGGTCAACCCGTCGCTAGCGCCGCAGCCGTCGAAGCCTATGGAGGGCCCGAAACTGCGCACAGAAGCCGTAGAAGAGCTGACAAGGGCCTACGTGGCCGTTTCGACGAGTCAGCCGGCTCCTGTCGTTGATCCCGGTCGACCAACTCCGGGCCCCCAGTGTGATTCGTCTGGACCAGCTCAGCTAGTGGAAGGCGAAGCGGAAGTCTATTACCACGAGGGCACCGACTTCGTGCATCTAGATGTACTCCGCAACCAGCTGGCCGAGCTACCGCAGTTCACCAAGGCCGCTCCGCCTGCAGACATGAAGGATGCTGACGTTGGTGAGCCCGACGAGAACACCCCAGAAGAGATCCGCCAGCTGCGGAGCCGGCTCGAGAAACACCAGCCAGCCTTCATCAGCTCTGGCAACGCCCTGCCTCCACCAGCACGCGGTGTCGTCTGTGACATCGAAATCGAACCGGGAACCAAGCCCATTGCCCAGCGGCCGCGACCAATCAAGTCACACTTGCTAACTAAGGTCTACGAGCTGCTCAAGGGACTCCTGGAAGTCGGTATCATCGAGTATTCGGACTCCGACTGGGCCAGCCCGATCGTTGTGGTGATGAAGAAGAATGGTGTCGACATCCGGCTTTGCATCGACTATCGGATGGTGAACCAGTTGATCAAGCTGATGCGGTACCCACTTCCGCTAATTGACCAGCTCCTGGACGATTTCGAGGCTGTTATGTGGCTGCTCAGCTTGGACATGGCGAGCGGCTTCTGGGCTGTCCTCATGACAGCGAGAGCTAAACACATCAGCGCGTTCGTCTGCCCTCTTGGCCACTTCCAGTGGGTTAGGATGCCATTCGGTCTCAAGAACGCGCCGCTGATATACCAGCAGGTCATCGACAATTGCTTGTGGGGCTTTGTCCGTCTTCCGCCGGAGATCGAGGCTGAGATCGACCCGGAAGTTCTCGAGGGGGTGGGATTGAGATTGAGTCAGCCTAGAGCCAGCGCCGACAGCGCTACGCCAGACGACGAAGCTCGAGACCTCCCGCGTGATCCCGTAGCCTATGATGGACAATCGGAGTCAGCTAACCTTGCACCAAGCGACGATAACGCCGACCCAGCTAGCAAACCGACGGTCTTCCAGCTCAACCTGCCGGCCCTAGCCTGCATGAAACCAGTGCTGGGGCGCAGTTCGTACATCGACGACATCGCCGCGGGTGCGAAGACGTGGGACGAGCTGTGCGACGTCGTCGACCGGCTCCTCTACCGAATCCGGTACTGGGGACTCTCTGTGAGTCTCCCTAAGAGCTCCTTTGGGAAACGCGCCATCGAGTTCCTCTCACATGAAGTTAGCCGGCGTGGACTCCGAGCTCTGCCCAAGGTAGCCAAAGGCATCGACCAGCTCACGTTCCCGACCAGCCTCAAAGGCGTACAGTCATTTCTCGGCAGCCTCAACTACTACCACAAGTTCATCGAAGACTACTCGGTTATCGCATCGTGTCTGTATGAGCTGACGGACGAACAAATCAAGGCTGGTCGAGACCTGGAACGCCCAAAGCTAGCCTTCGAGCTGCTGAAGGAGAAGATCAAGTCACCGCCGCTGCTCCGGCACCCCGACAAGTCCAAGCCGTACGTGATCATCCTGCATGCCAACGCGTGGGCGGTTAGCGCAGTGCTAGCTCAAGAGCATGACGGCCAGCTGTGGCCTGTCCGCTACACTGGTCGAACGCTGCAAGATGCCGAATTGAGGTACCACGAGTCTGAAAAAGAAGTGCTGGCGCTCTTACGAGTGCTCAAGACCTTCTATACGCTGGTAGCCGGTCACGAGCTGGCAGCGCCAGCTTCGTAGTCTGGCAGCTGCCGGCGTGGGAACCAATCTACGCTCAAGGGCTCCACCTTACAGGAGTCACGGTGAATGAAGCGGAGTATCACGGGATGCTACATGGTCTGCGGTATGTGTTGCAAGAACTACGAGTGAAGGAGCTGGTTATTGCTGGCGATTCTCGCATCGTCATCCAGCAATGTCAAGGTTACATTAACTGCAACACCGCGCACCTCCAATTGCTGCTGAACGAGTTCGAGCTACTCCGGTCTCAGCTCGCGTCCATCCGTCTGGTGCATGTAAAGCGCGAGTTCAACGCGGCCGCAGACTACCTGACAGGCGTCGTGCTACGGACCGGCGAGTCGCTTGAAGTGACAGACGACGCCGAGCTGAGCCGGCTTGCTCAACTCAGCACGTTGCCGTCCAAGATCAGCAAGCCAGCAGACAATCCCACGCGTTGCCCCAGCACCCAAGATGATTCAGACGCAGTCGACCAGAGCCGCACAGACATACCGGCACCGAAATCTGGTTCAGAGCCGGCAGGAACCGCGTTCGTTGTGAGTACCCGCCGGCGCGCCGGTGCAGAAGCTGGCGGCGAAAGAACGGTCCCAGCTACAGACCAATCAACTCGCGAGCAGCTAGCGGAGGTCACACAAGAGCGTTGGAGGCGCATACGTGCACACCAAGACACTGATCCCGAGCTCAGCCAGATCAAGTGGTTCCTCACGGGACAACTGGAGCGACTCAGCCGAGAGGAAGCGCGGGAAGTGCTGAAGGTTATTGACCCGTATGTGATAGATGCTGACGGCGTCCTCAGGTATGTCAACACCTCAACGCAACCGGGCCAGCCCAGAGAGCCGAAGGCACGTCTCGTTGTCCCCGTCACCATGCAGAACGACGTGATGCACTTACATCACAGCGACATGCAAGGTGGGCACCAAGGTGTCACGCGCACGTACGAGCGCCTGCGTGCAGAGTACTACTGGCGCGGGATGTACAAGGATGTCGAACGGTATGTACAGCAGTGCGAGGATTGTGTGACATCCAAAGGTGCTCCGCCAGGGGCGAGCCCCTCGCCAGGCAACGTGATGCCAGACTACCCGATGCAGATTGTCTCTATGGACTTTGTGATCCCCGGCCTCCCGCCAGGGTAATACCGCGCTCTTGTTGTTTCAAGATATGTTCTCTGGTTATGTGATGTGCAAGGCCATGAAGGACACATGTGGCTAAGTGCGTCGAAAGAGATCCTCGTGTTAGAGAATAGCGTGTAGCGCAGGTCTGTAATTACTACACTCCCGACAGGTGCGCATGCGCCCCGGCACTGAGTCACAGTGCTAAGTTCGGCCCCACCAGCTCAGGCTGGTCCACTGTGCCAATCAGCTGGTACACGTGCCAGAGTGCCGAGTACCCGGTTACGATGTCACGTAACCGGGTGCGCACCAGTATGAAATACCGGTGCACGCAGGGTTTTACCTGCAAAAGTAGGTAGAGTTGTTTAGTCGACCGTTTATCGGTTTAAGGAGGGACCGCGGACGCGTGTCCCTCCATCAACAGGACTTCCGTTTTTGCCTCGTACATCCGAAGTGCCCAGCCTCATCGACACCAACGACTGGCTCCCACCGCAGTGGACCAGCCCCTCAAGACACAGGTACAGTACAGACGCAGTCTGTGGCAGTGTATATCTCGTGTGTGTGCATCGGCTCCGAGTTGCGTGGACCAGCCCGACGAGTGTCGTATCTGGTGCGCATCGGTCGTGTGAGTGTGAAGAAGGGAGCCAACCCTCCTCACTGTGATAGCTGAGGCCCTGGCTAGCTCCAGGCACCTCGGCTCGTCACGCCCTACTTGCGAGTATCGACCCCCATTGTGGGTGGACCGGTCCGCATTCCATATTCTGCATATTGAGAAGAGCTATAAGCCCATTCGTCTAGCGGATCGAGCAAGTGCTCCGTCCTAGACTGTATTATATTGATAAGAGAACGAATAGTTCCTTCGTGTGGACTCGTTGCTCTCGTAGTATCCTTCGGTGGACCGGCTGAGCGGGGTATTTGTCCATTGGCAAGTGCATTTCCTCAACAACCCGGATTCAAACGAGCCGCTACAAAGGGTACACAACGTGAGACTACTGAGCCAGAGCTCCAGTGACCGGTCCCCTCACAAAGCTGAGCCCGAGCACCGGTCCGAGCTCGCGTGTATATCTGGTTGCCGCCGGTGCTACCCTTCACCGGTGCGCAACCTGCAAGCCACGCCTATCCGCGTACTTGCGAATTCGCCGACCACTTCATCACAACTGGTGCGTAGAGCGACGACAAGAAGTCGACGCACGGTGCTGAAGAAGATGAAGGTTTCTATTCACTCGGCGATAGTACGGGCCCGGACACCCAGCGGCGTAAGGGAGCCGGGCCTTCAAACAAGCCGAAGCGCACGAAGAAGTCAAAGACTCCACCGGCACGAGCTGCTGCGCACCAAGACACAAGCCCGCGCCAGTGTCAAGCTCAAGCGCAAGCGCGGGCACGCTCGACGGGAGGGCGTGAACGCCCTGGTGCGACGAGCCAGCCCCGGAGCCGACGCGAGGCGGCTGGGGTCCCGGAAGAGCGATTCGCTCAAGTCGCGTTGTCGCCGCGATCTGGTTCCCTGCCTCGTTCGGTAGCGGAAGCGATCCGGCGCACACGGTCGTCGGCTCCGAACCAGCTCTCGACCGATGCGCAAGGCGGCAGCCGACGCGAGGTTGACGTCTTCGAGCGCTACCTGGTTCAGGAGTGCGTCGTGTTCTGGTCACAGACGCCCGCGACCAGAGTCTACCCGCCAGCGACCGGTCCGCACTCGGTCACCTCGGATGTAGTCGGCGCACGCACACGGGATGTGCTGGACAAGTTTCATGGAGACACATGGCTGCGTCAGTTCGATGTATGTCACGTATCCGGTCGCAGCAGATCCGGAGAGCGTCGAGTATGACGACGAAGCGAAATCGTTCTACTTTGAGGGCGACGACCAGATACTGCTGGATCAGCTCAAGGACCAGCTCGCGATGCTACCCCAGCTCGCGGAAGAGGTGGACGAGCCCGACCTCGATGGTGCTGACGTCGGAGAAGACAACGAGCCCACCCCCGCCGAGGTGGAACAGCTGCGCACAATCCTCAAGAGGCACCGAAAGTCGTTCCTCGGCAGCGGCAACGCGTTGCCTGCACCGGCGCGCGGGGTGGTGTGCGACATCGACATTGCGCCAGGCACCAAGCCTGTTGCGCAGAGGCCGAGACGGATCCCGGGGCACCTGCTCCCCAAGGTTTATGAGCTGCTCAAGAAACTCCTCGAGCAGCGGCTCATTGAGTACTCCGATTCGGACTGGGCAAGCCCGATCGTGATTGTCATGAAGAAGAACAAGGTCGATATTCGCTTGTGTATCGACTATCGGCTGGTGAACCAGCTGATCCAGCTCATGAACTACCCGCTTCCCCTCATTGATGAGCTCCTCAACGACTTCGACAAAGTCATGTGGTTGCTGAGCCTCGACATGGCCAGTGGGTTCTGGGCGGTCTTGATGACCCCACGCGCGCGGCGGATCAGCGCCTTTGTGTGCCCACTGGGGCACTTCCAGTGGATCCGCATGCCGTTTGGGTTGAAGAATGCGCCACTCGTGTATCAACAGGTCCTCGACAACTGCCTGTGGGGATTCGTGCGTTTGCCCCCGGGCATCGAGTCGGAAGTAGAGCAGGAGGTCATGGATGCGCTTGGACTCCGGTGCACGGGTAGTGACGAGCACCCGAACAAGCCCACGCGAAGTGCACAAGACCCAGCGACAGCAGGACCAAAGACAGTATTTGAGCACGGCATCCCGATGCCCCGGTCTCTGGGACCGGTTCTCGGCCGTAGCTCATACGTCGATGACATCGCGTACGGAGCTCGGACGTGGGACGAGCTCTGTACTACCTTGGATCGGCTCATGTATCGACTAAGGTATTGGAACATCTCGGTCAGCTTACCGAAGAGCTCCTTCGGCAAGCGCTCCGTGCAGTATCTGTCGCACGAGATCTCGCGCACCGGTTTGAAAGCAGTCCCCAAGATCGCGAGGGGTGTGGACGCGCTCCCATTCCCCACAACACTGAAGGCTCTGCAGTCTTTTCTCGGAAGTGTGAACTATTACGCAAAGTTTATCGAAGACTTCGCTGTGGTGGCTAGCGTCCTGTACGAGCTGAGCGACGAGCAGTTGCGCACCGGTCGCGACCTTGAGAAGGCGAAAAAAGCATTCAACGTGCTGAAGCGGAAGATCACCTCGACACCGGTGCTTCGGCACCCGAACCGAGCCAAGCCGTTCGTCGTGATCTTGCATGCCAGTGCATGGGCGGTGAGTGCAGTGCTCGCCCAGGATCATGACGGGGTCCTCCACCCGGTCCGCTTCACCGGGCGCACGCTCCACGACGCGGAGTTGCGCTACCATCCAGCCGAGAAAGAGGTACTGGCACTGATGCGCGTGCTGCGCACGTGCTACACGCTTGTGGCCGGGTGCCCGCTCAAGGTCTACACGCGATTCTCGGTCTTGAACTGGCTGATGACGTCGAAGTCGGTTAGCGGCCGGTGCCTGCAGTGGTCGACCTTCCTGTCCCCGTGGACATTCGAAGTGCACCGATGCACACATCTAGTTCGGGCACTACCGGGTTCGAGTGTGCGTGGCCAGTTGTGCACATTGGTGTGTATATTTCGGGGTTGACAGATCCCCTCATCTGCGAATAGAGGCTTGGACAGTTCCAAGGACTCGCTCGCACTTCATATTTGTGAGTAGCTTTGCACAAGCCGGGGCGGCTTGTGCATTTCATATTAGGAGAAGAGGGACGTGGAGTCCCCCAGGTTGCGATTGTAAGCTAAGGAAGCCGGAGGGCCGGTTCTAGCGATACAAGTCGTTGATACCTATTGTTCTATATTCTTTTGGTGTCATCTCACTCATAGTTGGCCACAGTAAGTTCGGATACGAGTGAGTCACTCGAAAGAACTGAAAGGGTACACAACGTGAGTAGACAGATCGATTCGGGCTAGCTTCTTCGTCAATAAGCTAGCTCCAGTTGTATTTGCCGAGCTAGTGCGACCCCTTCGCTAGCTCGGGCTTGGGAGATACGCCAGATCTGCATACACTTTATCACACGAGTCTATGGATCAGCGACCAAGGTAGCCACTTTAAGAACCAAGTGGTATCCGAGGTGGCCCGCAGGCTCGGCTGCCAGCAGAACTTTGTACTCGCGTACAGCCCATGGATCAATGGGTCCATTGTGCGGCTAAACCGAGACATTGTTCAGGTGCTGAGAGCAATGTGCCTTGAGGCCAAGGTGGACATAAAGGACTGGGTGTTCTTTGTCCCTGTCCTCCAGGCCAGCCTAAACCACACGCCTGTCCCATCACTCGGAAACAAGGCGCCTATTGAGTTGTTCTGCGCGCTTCCTGCGCTGTCTCCGCTCGACTTCTGCCTCGACGGCCCTCGAAGCCGGATGGTCGACCTTGGTGACCCGTCTCAGTGGGAGACTAAGATGACTAAGGTTCGAGAGAGCGTCAGGGCTATGCTCAAGGTCGCAGAGCAAGAGAGGTCTAAGCAGACGAAGCGGAACAAGCTCAAGGCAAAACAAGCTCAAACGCCGAATTTTGATGTTGGTGATTATGTGCTGAGGTCACGGGTGGACCAGTAGCACCAGAACAAGCTACAAGTGACGTGGGTCGGACCCTATCAGGTCGTGGGGTCTGACGCGCATTCGTTCAGGGTCAGGCATCTCGTCACAGGTGCTGAGATAGACGTCCATCCGTCCCGTCTCAAGTTCTACGCTGACGAATCGTTCGAAGTGACCGAGGAAATCCTCGAGCATATCGCTGCGCAGGGGATTGTCCTGTCGGTGGCCGGGCTCAGGGACCACCGATGGAACGACTCCAAGAGTCAGTATGAGCTCCTGGTGGAGTGGACAGGGCTCGAGCCGATTGAGAATTCATGAGAGTCGCTCAACTCGCTCTACAAGGACATTCCCGTCCTGGTCAGAGCGTTTGTCGATACTCGACAGTGTGACAAACTCAAGAAAGCACTGCAGGAATTGCAGTAGGGGACGTTCCCATGCACGTCTGAAGCTCGGAGTTCCTTCCAGGCTGCAAACTTTCATGACAAACCCTGTTCGACAACATACCCCTTCAATTTTCTACCATCAAGTTTGAAAGGGTCAACTTTGATCGAGTTTTGCGACGTCCCCAAGACAAGGCAAAGAGTCGTTGCGCGTATTAGAAGATGACGTTTTGAAGCTCTACACGATGAATGCCTCCGCGAAGCTCGACGAGGTCTGGTTGCTTCGCAAGTTCCTTTTTCGTGTCATTTGTGGAAACTCTCGTACTTTACCGAGTCGCCCAGCGTACCTAGCGTTAGGTGCGCAGTGGGTGCGGGGTGTGAAACCAAGTCTAAAACATCAGCAAAAGCCCTGATTTTGGGCCGGGACACTCTCGCGACACAACATAATCGAAAACGGTCTACAAGCGGTCGCGAGCTGCGGCGCGCGGTCAAGTCTTGGAAGGGCGGTGAAGTGGGCGGCGGGATCAGACCCGACCACGCGCCGAGGCCTTGGCAGGTGGGCCAAGGCCTGAGCTGGCAGCTGAGGTGAGTGAGGACCTGAGGGTCCGGCAGGAGCAGCGTGCGAGGACGGGCACGGCTCTGCCACGTCCGATGCGCATGCGAGACGAGCTGGAGTGCTGTCCCAAGATGAGGGCGCCTCCGCTCGCTCCTCGAGGGTCAAGCGTAGGGGAGATTGCAATTTGCGCTATCGAATACAAGTCAAGATCTAAGGAAGCGCCAGCTTCCCTCACAGTGTGTTCTTTTCGAAACCCACTACAGGACGCGACCGCGGAGCTCACGGAGCGCGCGCACCCGAACCGCGCTTCGCCTTCTTCGTGCGCGTCGCGTTCTCGGGCGGCGAGCTGCCCGTCGGTCTGCTGTCGCGGTCGTTCCCGTCGAAGCTCATCGACGTCGAGTTTAGCGTCACGAACCTCACGGGACTGCCCGACGACCTGCACGAGCGCTGGCGACAGCCCATGGTGCTCTCGCTCGAGGACAGCCCCGTGACCGAGTACCCGCGCGTGCTCAACCGCATGCGCCTCAGCGTCGCGGCGCTCGTGGGCACCGCCATCACGAGCGTCGACGTCGCGCTCTTCACCAACCGCGACGTCATGTCGGTGCACCTGAGCCGCAGCCCCGTGCGCGAGCTCCCCGACGGCGTCGCGCTGCCGGCGTCCACGCAGATCGGATCCGTCAAGCTCTGGCGCACGCTGATCACGACGCTGCCCGAGTGGATCGCGCACCCGACGCAAGGGTACCTCGCTCGCGGTGGCGTCGTCAAGGCCGGCGGCTCGCCGTTTTGCGGTTTGTTCAACGCTGCACGCAACAAGAACGCGAGCGAATGGGGCGGCAACAACAACAACAGCAACGAGAGCTGGTCGTGGCTGCTGATGCCAGGTAACGAGGACGCGGCTGGACGCGTGCTGTGTGAACCGCCAGGACTCCACGACGACGTCTATTACCCGATCGATGTGGAGGAATACGACTGACAAGTCGAATGGATCCGGGCAGTGTGGACGGTCTCTAGACAATCAATCGGTAAAACCACGGCACAGAAGTGGAGAACGTCTCTGGTATCTGTATCTGAGTTTTGGTACACACAGCTTGACGATCGATGGACGCGGTCACCTCTTCGCAGTATCGGAGTGAACGAGATCGTGCACGGTATTTGACCTGTCGCGAAGATTATGATATCGTTGATAAGGCAACGTGGATTTGTATCTGTCCCGAGCGACAACATGGTGGTGCTACCAGAATCAAGACACCCGATAGAAGCTTTCACATGCCCGCTGTCTGGTCATCCTCGCTCCTTGGATGAAGCGAACAGTTGCTCGCTCTCAATGAAAGCGAGATTGGGTTAATCATCACATTCTCATTCATTATATCTGTCACCAACACGAGACAACTGAGGCACTTCGATGACACGGAGATTGCCCCCGTGCTCCGGCGCCAATTACTAAGTCCTCTACGGCACTCCACAATGACCGCGGACGCAGCGTGAGGTCCGCTTGTAAACACATTTGCAACTGCGCTGCACACACGACGATAAATCTCATCACGCCGCACTGGCTGTCGTATTGTTGGCAATGCACGCGATGTTGCATCGCAATCAGCCAACGATCTCTGTCTCACGTGACGGCCGAGTCAATAGCATCTTCACGTCAGTGACTTCGAAGACTCCGAGTGAGTCGTCAGGAATGACGCGATCGTCGAGTCTTAGTGACCCACACGCTAGGACGCTACAAGGCAGACAACAACCATCAGTGCATGCCATCACCAAGTGCACTTCACTCCACTCGACAAGCACTCACGTATTGCTCCGGAAAAACACAGATCTCTTGACGACAAAGACCTGCAGCTCGCACAGCTTGAGCACGGGAACGGCAGGAGCATCGTCAATCTCTATGAGCTTTTGGCCTTCGATAGCGTGAACCTTCTTCAAGCTGAGACGACTGTCCACCATTGTCAGCGACCACTCCGTTTGGACGTTGTCGAGCGGTGGCGTCTGACCTTCGCTTGACACGATAGCCTCGTCCCACGAAACATCGCTGACATGTAACTGCAAGCGCAATGTAACGGGACGCTCGGCACACGACAGAGGCGAGGCAGTCGGTCCTGTGGCGCCGATTTCCACGTCCACAACCATTTCCGCGTTGGCTCCTTCACAGCAGCCTCAGCCGCGGCGCTGTTCAGCAGTACTTCTTTACGTTGCTCATCATCCCGCTCTACTGGCTGCGAGTCTTCACCACCCACACGACTTGAACAAGAGGGTCCAGACCTGGATATTCTACAAGCGCCGACTCGACTGCCAAGCAGTGACAGTGAACTAGTTACTGCGCCAGTTCCTTCGTCACTGCGACAGCCTCCATCCGTGTAACCTTCTTGCGATTCGTACCCAGGTTCTCGAGTCGAACGATTCCTTCATCACGCACGACAACAATCACACGATCGGGCGTTGTCACAATTCGCTCGGCGCTCGGCGCAAATGTACGCACGATAACTGTTTCGAAAAGCGTCGGTGGGAAGTACGAACCGTGGTACGAACCGTGGAGCTCGTACTCCCACGTGTATACGTGCAAAGCTGAGCGCAGCAAGCGCGTCCTTGATTTTTACGTATTCATGTCACTCCATATGGAAGTCTCTCAATCAGTCCTTCTGCTAACTCACACATGCTACGCCGCGTCGGCTGCCTTTCGGTTGGCAATGCAGGCGACGTTGCATTTCAGCTGACCAACGATTTCTGTCTCATGTGAAGACGACGTCAATGGTATCTTCACATCAGCGACTTGAAAGATTCCGAGCGAATCGTCGGGAATGATGCCATCAAGTCTCAGTGACCCATGCCCGAGGACGCTACAAGGTAGACAGCAGCGATTAGTATGTGGCTCTTGCAATTCCAATGAAGTTGACCGCTCAAAAGGAACTCACGTATGACTCAGAAGCGATCCACATCTCTTGACAGTGACGCGTAGCTCACACGACTTGAGCACCGGGGTAGCAGGAACATCGCGAATCTCGATCATGGTTTGGCCATCACGTGCGCGAACGCTCTTCAAAACCGGCTTTCCATCAACCAGTCGAAGAGACCACTTGGTCCTGACTTTGTCGATCGACAGAATTTTGGCTCCTGTACGCGTGCTCATAGCATCGCTCCATGACAAATCGACGAATTGAAGCTGCATGCTTATCGTCACGGGGCGCTCGACTGTCTGAGAGAGGCGAGGCAGACACTTCTCAGATATTGATTTCCTCGTCCACAACCGCATCAATGGCTTTGAGTTCGCTGCACCAGCTTCAGAGACTGCATCTTGAAGAAGTTGCCGCTGCTGCTCGTCTTTTAGCTCCTCTGCCTGCGAGTCATCACCTCCCACAACTTGGACTATCGGATCGAGACCCGGGTACTGTGCGAGCACCGACTCGGTCGCCGCGCAATGATAGAGCACAAGCTTCTGCGCGAGTTCTTTCGTCACTGCAAGAGCCTCGATGCGTATGACCTTCTTGCGGTGCGTTCCCAATATCTCGAGTCGGACAACGCCTTCGTCACGCACTGCACTAATCACTCTATCCGGCGTTGTCACCACTCGATTCGCTCTCGGCGCAAATGTACGAACGATGACTGTTTCAAAAAGCGTCGGTGGGAAGTACGAACCGTAGAACTCGTACTCCCACGCGTACTCGTGCAGAAGCGCCGAGCGCTTGGTTGACAGTTGCATGTGCACCATGAGACGTCTCGTGCCACGACACGTCTCTGCATTGTCGTGCATCTTCCAGTACGCCGGGAAGATGAGGCTTGAATCACGGTGCATGATTTTGTCACCGCCAACGGGATACGCGAGACCGAGATGCTGCAACAGACTCTTTAGCGCTGCAAGGGCGCCTTTGTTTCTGGACGTACTTACTTCACTCCACAGTGGAAGTCTCTCAATCAACTCGCCATCGACACAGCCGCTACCCGTGAGATTCTTCTGCCATACTGGAAAACGACTGTGGCCTCGAATAGCTTGATACGCCATTCCTCTTGATGTGAGGTTCAATGATGTGGACTTGCTGTCGGTACCAGACATGAGCTCGAAGAGCTCATGCGAGATCAACTCACGGACGAGGTTGATCACAAGATCTGGCGCGAGACACGTCTGGTCCTTGAGTGAGCTGTCGACCTGCGAGACGTCATACCATAATACGTCCCCTAGTTCGTGCAAAGTACGCATGACGAGCTCACACCCTTGGTTGCGCAGCGTTGGGAGTTCAGCCACCAGCCATTTAAGCACGTCTTGCTTCTTCGCGAATATATTTTTCACCTGCGTTACCATTGAAAAACCATGTGCTTCTCGTCGAATACGCTCCAACACGGCTGAATACGTGTCTGGCATGAGGAATCCGCGCCCATTCAAGCAAATCAGGTGCTCTAGGCGCTTTAGTGTCTCTTGAATAGAGTCCATGTCTGTACTTGACATCGTGAGCCACTCTTGCGTAACTGTCGTCAGGGTCTTGCGTTTCTCGACCCACGAGATCGTCTGTCGATTTATCGTTCGACCCGACGTTTTCTCTGTCAGCATTGCGTTCTGCTCATCGCACCAGCTAGCAATTCGTCCCTCCAGATCCGCTTGAATTTCGTCCACAACGTCAGCGGGCACCAAGTCCCTCTTGGTTCCAATAAACGCAATCGTGGCATTCGGTAGACGCGTGAAGATCAGTCTCAGCCAGTGGAAAATGTGCTCGTCCACAAATCGCTTGATTCTCGGCTCTGCAATCTGCGCACGTTCGTTCATGTCCGGCAGTACGGACGCGTACTTGCTGAGATCCACCACAAGAAGAAACAGCGTTCGTCGTGAAAAGAACACCGTGTGCGCTGCGTGGTAGACGTCCTGACCCGCAAAGTCCCAGAACGTCACCTCGTGCTGCTTGTCGTCGGACTCGAAACGGTGCGAAAACAAATCGATGCCGACAGTGCGCGTGTCGATCTCCTCCAGCGTCGATATGCCTCGTGTGAGTGACTTGATGAGACTGGTCTTCCCTGCCGTCGTAGGTCCAACTACGCAAATCTTGTGGCGAAATGTAGATGAACTCGATTTTGTCAAAGCGGAAATGTACATCTCGACGGAAGCGTAGCCTTCGACCGCGACTTCCTCCGGGACCTCGGTCAACTCGATACCGTCGTCAAGCTGCTGTTGCCAGAAGTCCAGGCAGCGCTGAATGACATTGATCCCATCGGCCTTGCTCGATAGGTTGTTTAACTGACGCCACAGTCTCACTTCCTCCATATCGTTTCTTTGAACAGAATCAAATACGCTTGAAAGCACAAGGTGCAGTGATC
Source organism: Pythium insidiosum (assembly GCA_022836835.1). Lineage (NCBI taxonomy): Eukaryota > Oomycota > Peronosporomycetes > Pythiales > Pythiaceae > Pythium > Pythium insidiosum. Next base: position 85,891 of record JAKVDI010000058.1, read on the forward strand.
TTCTCAGCAAACGGTCGAGAATCGGCTGATCCAGTTTTGCATCGGAAAGAACAAGAAAATGCATGTTAACTGCTTTTGTCTGATGCCATGACATGACATCAAACGTACCGTGGGAGCGCTGGCGGAGCCCACACTTTTCACGAGAAGCGCTATTGTGTGAAGTAGAAGCGGGCGATAAAAGTCGCACGTCTGTTCGTTTGCATTTGTTAAGCTTCGCCATTTCAACGGTGCAGATGAGAAGAACGCACCTGATATCGAGTATCGATGTCGGTGCCACGCTCCAGAAGTACAAACGCGACTTCATTGTGACCTTTTCTCACTGCATAGTCCAACGGCGTTGCTATTGACTAACCGCCACAAGAGCATGCATTAGCTTCAATAAACGCAACACAGTCATCCATCTTCACGTTACGTAATCCACCACCTACACAGACAAGCACGCACTCAGTATTCCACAAACTGCACTCAGTCATCGCTATCCCCACGAACATTCACACATACCTTATCTCTTGAATTCACGAAGGCACCACGATCCAGCAGATACACAACAACATCCAATTTGCCTCTCTCCGCTGCAACATGCAACGGACTCCGTCCGTCCTGCAAGCCAGAAGCAATTCGAAGATCAACCATACGCATCCACATACCGGTGCGCTCAGCTATCAAAGCGGTGTCAGCGTCCCCATTCTCACACACCTTAGCCTTTGCATCCACTGCAGCTCCAACATCCAGCAGATACCGAACGACGTCCACTTGACCTTCTCCAGCGGCATAATGCAGCGGTGTCCCGCCGGCCTGCACAACACCAACACAACCACATCCCAATCATACCACACCACACAACCGTGCGCTCAGCATCCGACAAACAGCACTCAGTATAGCATATCCGCACAACACTTCTCACACACCTCATCTTTTGACTCCACTGCAGCTCCAACATGCAGCAGATACAGAACAACGTCCATGTGACCTTGTTTAGCGGCATAATGCAGCGGTGTCGCGCCGGCCTGCACAACACCAACACAACCACATCCCAATCATACCACACCACACAACCGTGCGCTCAGCATCCGACAAACAGCGCTCAGTATAGCATATCCGCACAACAATTCTCACATACCTTCGCCTTTGCATCCACTGCAGCTCCAACATCCAGCAGATACCGAACGACGTCCATGTGACCCTTCCAAGCTGCATAATGCAGAGGCGTCCCCCGGCCTGCACAACACCAACAGAACCACATCCCAATCATACCACACCACACAACCGTGCGCTCAGCATCCGACAAACAGCGCTCAGTATAGCATATCCGCACAACAATTCTCACACACCCCATCTTCTGACTCCACTGCAGCTCCAAGATCCAGCAGATACCGAACGACGTCCACTTGACCTTCTCCAGCGGCATAATGCAGCGGTGTCCAGCCGGCCTGCACAACACCAACACAACCACATCCCAATCACCACACCACACAACCGTGCGCTCAGCATCCGACAAACAGCGCTCAGTATCGGCCATCCGCACAACGATTCTCACACACCCCATCTTTTGACTCCACTGCAGCTCCAACATGCAGCAGATACAGAACAACGTCCATGTGACCTTGTGTAGCGGCATAATGCAGAGGTGTCCCGCCATCCTGCACAACACCAACACAACCACATCCCAATCATACCACACCACACAACCGTGCGCTCAGCATCCGACAAACAGCGCTCAGTATAGCATATCCGCACAACAATTCTCACACACCTCATCTTTTGAACCCACTGCAGCTCCAACATCCAGCAGATACCGAACGACGTCCACTTGACCTTCTCTAGCGGCATAATGCAGAGGCGTCCCGCCGGCCTGCACAACACCAACACAACCACATCCCAATCATACCACACCACACAACCGTGCGCTCAGCATCCGACAAACAGCGCTCAGTATAGCATATCCGAACAACAATTCTCACATACCTTAGCAGTTCCATCCACTGCAGCTCCATGATCCCGCAGATACCGAACGACGTCCATGTGACCCTTCCAAGCTGCATAATGCAGAGGCGTCCGGCCGTACTGCACAACACCAACCCAATCAGATCCCAATCATACCACACCACACAACCGTGCGCTCAGCATCCGACAAACAGCGCTCAGTATAGCATATCTGAACAACAATTCTCACACACCAGAGTTGTTGAATCCACTGCAGCTCCAACATCCAGCAGATACCGAACGACGTCCACTTGACCTTCTCTACCGGCATAATGCAGCGGTGTCTCGCCGGCCTGCACAACACCAACAGAACCACATCCCAATCATACCACACCACACAACCGTGCGCTCAGCATCCGACAAACAGCGCTCAGTATAGCATATCCGAACAACAATTCTCACACACCCCATCTTTTGACTCCACTGCAGCTCCATGATCCCGCAGATACCGAACGACGTCCATGTGACCCTTCCAAGCTGCATAATGCAGAGGCGTCCGGCCGTACTGCACAACACCAACACAACCACATCCCAATCATACCACACCACACAACCGTCCGCTCAGCATCCGACAAACAGCGCTCAGTATAGCATATCTGAACAACAATTCTCACACACCTCATCTTTTGAACCCACTGCAGCTCCAACATCCAGCAGATACCGAACGACGTCCACTTGACCTTCTCTACCGGCATAATGCAGCGGTGTCTCGCCGGCCTGCACAACACCAACAGAACCACATCCCAATCATACCACACCACACAACCGTGCGCTCAGCATCCGACAAACAGCGCTCAGTATAGCATATCCGAACAACAATTCTCACACACCCCATCTTTTGACTCCACTGCAGCTCCATGATCCCGCAGATACCGAACGACGTCCATGTGACCCTTCCAAGCTGCATAATGCAGAGGCGTCCGGCCGTACTGCACAACACCAACACAACCACATCCCAATCATACCACACCACACAACCGTGCGCTCAGCATCCGACAAACAGCACTCAGTATAGCATATCCGCACAACAATTCTCACACACCTCATCTTTTGAACCCACTGCAGCTCCAACATCCAGCAGATACCGAACGACGTCCATGTGACCTTGTTTAGCGGCATAATGCAGCGGTGTCCCGCCGGCCTGCACAACACCAACACAACCACATCCCAATCATACCACACCACACAACCGTGCGCTCAGCATCCGACAAACAGCGCTCAGTATAGCATATCCGCACAACAATTCTCACACACCAGAGTTGTTGACTCCACAGCAGCTCCAACATCCAGCAGATACCGAACGACGTCCATGTGACCTTGTTTAGCGGCATAATGCAGAGGTGCCGAGCCGTCCTGTAGAACACCAACACAACCACATCCCAATCATACCACACCACACAACCGTGCGCTCAGCATCCGACAAACAGCACTCAGTATAGCATATCCGCACAACAATTCTCACACACCTCATCTTTTGCATCCACTGCAGCTGCATGATCCAGCAGATACCGAACGACGTCCATGTGACCTTCTCTAGCGGCATAATGCAGAGGCGTCCCGCCGGCCTGCACAACACCAACACAACCACATCCCAATCATACCACACCACACAACCGTGCGCTCAGCATCCGACAAACAGCGCTCAGTATAGCATATCCGCACAACAATTCTCACACACCTCATCTTTTGAACCCACTGCAGCTCCAACATCCAGCAGATACCGAACGACGTCCATGTGACCTTCTCTAGCGGCATGATGCAGAGGTGTCCCGCCATCCTGCACAACACCAACACAACCACATCCCAATCATACCACACCACACAACCGTGCGCTCAGCATCCGACAAACAGCGCTCAGTATCGGCCATCTGCACAACGATTCTCACACACCGGAGTTGTTGACTCCACTGCAGCTGCATGATCCAGCAGATGCAGAACGACGTCCACGTGACCTTGTTTAGCGGCATAATGCAGAGGCGTCCAGCCGTCCTGCACAACACCAACACAACCACATCCCAATCATACCACACCACACAACCGTGCGCTCAGCATCCGACAAACAGCGCTCAGTATAGCATATCCGAACAACAATTCTCACATACCTTAGCAGTTCCATCCACTGCAGCTCCAACATCCAGCAGATACCGAACGACGTCCATGTGACCTTGTTTAGCGGCATAATGCAGAGGTGCCGAGCCGTCCTGTAGAACACCAACACAACCACATCCCAATCATACCACACCACACAACCGTGCGCTCAGCATCCGACAAACAGCACTCAGTATAGCATATCCGCACAACAATTCTCACACACCTCATCTTTTGAACCCACTGCAGCTGCATGATCCAGCAGATACCGAACGACGTCCATGTGACCTTCTCTAGCGGCATAATGCAGAGGCGTCCCGCCGGCCTGCACAACACCAACACAACCACATCCCAATCATACCACACCACACAACCGTGCGCTCAGCATCCGACAAACAGCGCTCAGTATAGCATATCCGCACAACAATTCTCACACACCTCATCTTTTGCATCCACTGCAGCTCCATGATCCAGCAGATACCGAACGACGTCCATGTGACCTCCGAACGCGGCATAATGCAGAGGTGTCCCGCCATCCTGCACAACACCAACACAACCACATCCCAATCATACCACACCACACAACCGTGCGCTCAGCATCCGACAAACAGCGCTCAGTATCGGCCATCTGCATAACGATTCTCACACACCTTAGCCTTTACATCCATTGCAGCTCCAAGATCCAGCAGATACCGAACGACGTCCATGTGACCTTCTCTAGCGGCAAAATGCAGCGGTGCCCAGCCATCCTGCACAACACCAACACAACCACATCCCAATCATACCACACCACACAACCGTGCGCTCAGCATCCGACAAACAGCGCTAGGTATAGCATATCCGCACAACGATTCTCACACACCTCATCTTTTGACTCCATTGCAGCTCCAACATCCAGCAGATACCGAACGACGTCCATGTGACCTCCCCCAGCGGCATGATGCAGCGGTGTCCCGCCATCCTGCACAACACCAACACAACCACATCCCAATCATACCACACCACACAACCGTGGGCTCAGCATCCGACAAACAGCGCTCAGTATAGCATATCCGCACAACAATTCTCACACACCAGAGTTGTTGACTCCACTGCAGCTCCAACATCCAGCAGATACCGAACGACGTCCATGTGACCTTGTTTAGCGGCATAATGCAGCGGTGTCCCGCCGGCCTGCACAACACCAACACAACCACATCCCAATCATACCACACCACACAACCGTGCGCTCAGCATCCGACAAACAGCGCTCAGTATCGGCCATCTGCATAACGATTCTCACACACCTCATCTTTTGAATCCATTGCAGCTCCAACATCCAGCAGATACCGAACGACGTCCATGTGACCTTCTCTAGCGGCAAGATGCAGCGGTGTCCCGCCATCCTGCACAACACCAACACAACCACATCCCAATCATACCACACCACACAACCGTGGGCTCAGCATCCGACAAACAGCACTGAGTATAGCATATCCGCACAACAATTCTCACACACCAGAGTTGTTGACTCCACTGCAGCTCCAACATCCAGCAGATACCGAACGACGTCCATGTGACCTTGTTTAGCGGCATAATGCAGAGGCGTCCCGCCATCCTGCACAACACCAACAGAACCACATCCCAATCATACCACACCACACAACCGTGCGCTCAGCATCCGACAAATAGCACTCAGTATAGCATATCCGTACAACACTTCTCACACACCTCATCTTTTGAATCCATTGCAGCTCCAAGATCCAGCAGATACCGAACGACGTCCATGTGACCTTCTCTAGCGGCATAATGCAGCGGTGTCCCGCCGGCCTGCACAACACCAACACAACCACATCCCAATCATACCACACCACACAACCGTGCGCTCAGCATCCGACAAACAGCACTGAGTATAGCATATCCGCACAACAATTCTCACACACCAGAGTTGTTGACTCCACTGCAGCTCCAACATCCAGCAGATACCGAACGACGTCCACTTGACCTTCTCCAGCGGCATAATGCAGCGGTGTCCCGCCGGCCTGCACAACACCAACACAACCACATCCCAATCATACCACACCACACAACCGTGCGCTCAGCATCCGACAAACAGCGCTCAGTATAGCATATCCGCACAACGATTCTCACACACCCCATCTTTTGACTCCACTGCAGCTCCAACATCCAGCAGACACCGAACGACGTCCACTTGACCTTCTCCAGCGGCATAATGCAGCGGTGTCCCGCCGTGTAGTGGGTTTCGAAAAGAACACACTGTGAGGGAAGCTGGCGCTTCCTTAGACCTTGACTTGTATTCGATAGCGCAAATTGCAATCTGTCCCTACGCATGACCCTCGAGGAGCGAGCGGAGGCGTCCTCATCCTGGGACAGCACTCCAGCTCTTCTCCCATGCGCATCGGACGTGGCAGAGCCGTGCCCGTCCTCGCACGCTGCTCCTGCCGGACCCTCAGGTCCTCACTCGCCTCAGCTGCCAGCTCAGGCCTTGGCCCACCTGCCAAGGCCTCGGCGCGTGGTCGGGTCTGATCCCGCCGCCCACTACACCGCCCTTCCAAGACTTGACCGCGCGCCGCAGCTCGCGACCGCGTGTAGACCGTTTTCGATTATGTTGTGTCGCGAGAGTGTCCCGACCCAAAATCTGGGCTTTTGCTGATGTTTTAGACTTGGTTTCACACCCCGCACCCACTGCGCACCTAACGCTAGGTACGCTGGGTGACTCGGTAAAGTACGACAGTTTCCACAAATGACACGAAAATGGAACTTGCGAAGCAACCAGACCTCGTCGAGCTTCGCGGAGGCATTCATCGTGTAGAGCTTCGAAAACTCCATCTTCTACTACGCGCAACGACTTTTTGTCGTGTCTTGGGGACGTCGCAAAACTCGATCAAAGTTGACCCTTTCAAACTTGATGGTCGAAAATTCAAGGGGTATGTTGTCGAACAGGGTTTGTCATGAAAGTTTGCAGCCTAGACGGAACTCCGAGCTTCAGGCGTCCATGGGAACCTCCCCTACTGCAATTCCTGCAGTGCTTTCTTGAGTTTGTCACACTGTCGAGTATCGACAAACGCTCTGACCAGGACCGGAATGTCCTTGTAGAGCGAGTTGAGCGGCTCCCATGAGTTCTCGATCGGCTCGAGCCCTGTCCACTCCACCAGGAGCTCATATTGACTCTTGGAGTCGTTCCATCGGTGGTCCCTGAGCCCGGCCACCGACAGGACAATCCCCTGCGCAGCGATATGCTCGAGGATTTCCTCGGTCACTTCGAACGATTCGTCAGCGTAGAACTTGAGACGGGACGGATGGACGTCTCTCTCAGCACCTGTGACGAGGTGCCTGACCCTGAACGAATGCGCGTCAGAACCCACGACCTGATAGGGTCCGACCCACGTCACTTGGAGCTTGTTCTGGTACTTCTGGTCCACCCGTGACCTCAGCACATAATCACCGACATCAAAATTCGGCGTTTGAGCTTGTTTTGCCTTGAGCTTGTTCCGCTTCGTCTGCTTGGACCTCGCTTGCTCTGCGACCTTGTGCATAGCCCTGACGCTCTCTCGAACCTTAGTCATCTTAGTCTCCCACTGAGACGGGTCACCAAGGTCGACCATCCGGCTCCGAGGGCCGTCGAGGCAGAAGTCGAGCGGAGACAACGCAGGAAGCGCGCAGAACAACTCAATAGGCGCCTTGTTTCCGAGTGATGGGACAGGCGTGTGGTTTAGGCTGGCCTGGAGGACAGGGACAAAAAACACCCAGTCCTTTATGTCCACCTTGGCCTCAAGGCACATTGCTCTCAGCACCTGAACAATGTCTCGGTTAAGCCGCTCAATGGACCCGTTGATCCATGGGCTGTACGCGAGTACAAAGTTCTGCTGGCAGCCGAGCCTGCGGGCCACCTCAGATACCACTTGGTTCTTAAAGTGGCTACCTTGGTCGCTGATCCATAGACTCGGCGCACCGAACCGACTGTGCCAGTCGAGGATCGCCTCGGCTGTGACCGTGCTGCTGGGCACCGCGCACGGCACCAACTCGCAGTAGTGGGTCGCATCGTCCTTCAGCACCAGGAGGTACTTGTAGCCGCCATAGGACTCACCCAGCGTGAGGTAGTCCCAGTGGAGCGCTCCGTTCCTCTCCTTGCTTCGGAAGGTCTCGGCCCATGGCCGGATCACTACCTTCCCTCCCTTGACATGCTGGCAGAGCAAGCAGCTAGCAAGGAAAGCATCCACCATGGGGCGCAGACCACGCACGAAAAACCTCAGGTTGATGGTAGTCAGCAGGGCCTCTCGCCCTCGATGCCCTTGAGCACCACAGTGCGCAACCACCAGTAGCCGTTGAACTAAACCTCGATCGTTTTCAGGCACCCAGATGCAGCCTCGGAGCGTCAACAGGCCGTCCTGGTTCAGCTCGGTCTGCTTGGGTTTGTCCTGATCGTGCTGCTGCTGTGCAGCCTTGATCTCGGCCACAGTGGGCCAGACGAACTCTCCGTCTAAAAATGGCCGTAGCGGTGCTCCAATTGTGGGCTGTGGGCTCGCTCGCTTGCGCTTGCCCTGCGTTCGCACAGCTCGAAGCATCACACGCTTCACACTTATCTGGGCGGCTCTATGATTCCCGGCCCAACGCGATATCATGTCAGCCCACACGTTGTGGACGCCATCGATGTGCTCGATAGAGTAGCGGTACTCTATCAGCTTCATCGCCCATCTCAACAACTTGCCTCGGACGTGCTTCTTGACCTCCCGCCCCGGAGCAAACACGTGGATCAAGTTACGATGATCGCAGTAAAGCTTGAAGCCACTTGGGCGCAGCAAGAGGTACGACAGCTTGTCGCAGGCCGAGATGATGGGGTAAGCCTCTTTCTCAATCACTGACCAGTTCTTCTGTGGCCCAGTGAATGTACCCCCTATGCAGATCAGCAGTTGGTGTGCTTGGTCTTGAGGCCTCTTGTCGACTGCCCAAGACTCGACTTGAGTCACTACGACCGCCCATCCAACGTCGGAGGCGTCAGTCAGTAGGCAAACATCAGCCTCGGGATTCGGGAACGCAAGTTCGGCCGAACAAGCAAGCCCCTGCTTCACCGCGTCAAACACCGTACGCTCCTCACCAGTAAGTACGACCGGGATGCCTGCTGCGACACGTTTTGTTCGTTTTGATGCCGTTGACATCGCTCTCTCTAGCGCATCCTGCAGCGGTCGCACCGCTCGCGCGTAGTCGACAAGACTATCGCGCATCCAGTTCGTGGAACACAAGAATTGCTGCAACTCGCCGGCATTCGTGGGGTACGGCAAGTCTCGGAGTGCTTGGATGCGAGCAGGGTCGTGACTGACACCCTTGCCGTTGATGATCTTGCCACACCACTTGACTGTAGACTTGAACAGCCTCGACTTCAACGCAGATAGCTTGAAACCGAACCTGTCAACCAACCCGAACAGCTCTTCCAGCTTGTGCAGGTACTCGTCGATGTCTCGTGCAAAAAGCAACAGGTCGTCGATCCACACAAGCAGCCACTTGAACAGCAGGGGCTTGAAACACTGCTCCATAGTGGATTGAAAGAACAGCGCAGCGTCGGAGCAGCCCTGAGGTACGCGGAGAGGCGTGTAGATCCGTCGATGTGTCATGTATGACAGGATCTCTTGGCTTGATTCATCAAGTGGCAGTTGCCAGTAGCCTTTCAAGAAGTCGAAAAGGCCGAAACATGTACACTCTCGCACGTTCTGGAGGTCGACATGAAGATTCGGCATGACGCCTGCTATTGGTTCAACTTGAGCGTTCACAGGCTTGTAGTCGACGGTCTGCCTGAACTCACGTCCGCCCTGCTTGCGCACAGGTAGAGCTGCGCATGCCCATCGACTGCTCGGGTTCTCTTTGACCCAGCCAGCGTCAACGAGCTCGGCGTTGAAGTTCTCCAGGAAAACCTGGTACTCGGGTGGGTACTTACGTGCCTTCGTTTTGAACGGTTTGGCACCCTTCTTGAGACGTATCTTCATTGGAGCTACTCGAGCAGGTGGGTCTCCACCCAGCTCGCACCTCCAGATGTCATATCGGACGCACACCGCTTTCAACTGGTCAAGCCTGTCGGTTGGGAAGCCGTCATCACGGGCGGCATCAACCATCCTCTCGATCGCAGCCTTCAACTCTGTCGGTGTAGAGTGCTTTGAATGCTTGTTCATCAGTGTCGTCGCCATCATTCGTGTTCGGCGCCGCGAGTTGCTCTATCTGACGCTCGACGTCGATACCAAGCGTCGACAAAACGTCGCGTCCGAGCAAGACCTCGTCATCGTCGCAGGTGAGTACGAGACACTCGACCGGCTCAACAATATTGACTGGGCCCGCCGCTGTCGTGAGATGTAGATACACTCTCGCAGTCTCGGCGACGGTCATCATCTTGCCTCCAGCCAGAGCGCACTCGATAGGCTGGGCCAGTTTCGAGACTCTGACGTCACACCCCAGCTCCCGCAGGCGCTGTAGGGCCCTCGAGCTGATACACGAACGATCCGCACCGCTGTCCGCACAGTACGGGAGTTCCAGCATCGAATTGACGGTGAGAGTCTTGCATTTCCCTGGGAGGCAATCACTAATCCTTTTGATGATTGCGATGCCTCCCTTTCTTAGCCTTCGAAGTCGTCGTGCTGTTTTCCTTGGGGGTTGTCTTCTCTGGGCATTGGAAAGCTCGATGATCGCCACCACACGTCCAGCAGCCACTTTGCGGCTTGGTGCGATCACTGTGAGGCTTGGCCTCGGTGACGAGCGAACCTTTGCTCCCGGAGTGGCGCACCACTCTCAAACGCTTGGTCTGTCGTGCTGGCTCCACAGAGGCAGCACGACGTTTTGAGCTGCGCACAGCTCGCTCTTCACGCTCCAACTCGAGTGCCTTCTCGCTGACAACCTTGAATAACTCGGGCACGCTCGACTTTGCTTCAGGCAAACGAAAATCAATCTCGTTCTTTACCTTTCTCTTCAGCTTGGGTGGCAGGCAGCTCACGAGGATTTTGCACTTCTTCTTCGTGCCATCGTCTCTCTTGAACAGGCCTGTCAGACCATTCGTCCTGATGATCGTGTTGCACAGGTGGAAGTACTCCGTCACCTGTGCGTCCACATCCCCCTTGTTCAACACCATTACAAGTTCCTGCTGGAACAGTTCGTCAATATCCGGCAGCGTCTTGTTCTTGAAGTTCTCGACTGTATCCAGTACCCAGTCCCACAGAAACTTCTCGGTAAGCTCGTCCTTCGTCCGTTCCCACTTGATCTCACACAGAGTGTCAAGCAGTGCTTCGTCAAACGAGTTTCGGACGCTGACCATGACGGCTGACAGATCTTCCCCGGTGGTCTTGCACCTAGCCTTGATCGCCTCTTCATACTCGAGACGGAGGTCGTGCCACCGGGTGAGCGCCTCATGCGACGTGTCCGTCAGCTTCGGGGCCGTCACGAACGTGAATATCGGCTGAGGCACTGTCGCGTGTCCGGTGGACACGGACGTCCCACCAGACCCACGCCTGACCGGTGCGATGGCAGCGCCATAGTTGACCTCGGCCATTGATCGAGAAGCGTCTTGCCGACCGACAGCTCTTCCTGGCTGGGTCGGTTTGGCCTGACCACGCGTGGCGGCCGATCCTGTCGAGGTGTTGGTGCTGGACTTGCCCCCTCGGGCCTTGCCGGTCGATCGCACTGTTGTGCCGGCCTTCTTGCTGCTCATCCTGGCAGCGGAAGAGCCTTCGGAACCAATGGCATTACTTGTTGCGGCCGATGCTGAGTCGCCGCCGCCTCGCGTCTTTCTTGGTCGGAGCGCCCTCGTAGATGCGCTTGCTGCTTCGATCGCAGCAGCGACGGTGCTAGTCGGGACGCTCGGGATCGTCGTGGTGTCCATCGTCGAATCCACGGACACTAAAGTTAACTTTGTAGTGGGTTTCGAAAAGAACACACTGTGAGGGAAGCTGGCGCTTCCTTAGACCTTGACTTGTATTCGATAGCGCAAATTGCAATCTGTCCCTACGCATGACCCTCGAGGAGCGAGCGGAGGCGTCCTCATCCTGGGACAGCACTCCAGCTCTTCTCCCATGCGCATCGGACGTGGCAGAGCCGTGCCCGTCCTCGCACGCTGCTCCTGCCGGACCCTCAGGTCCTCACTCGCCTCAGCTGCCAGCTCAGGCCTTGGCCCACCTGCCAAGGCCTCGGCGCGTGGTCGGGTCTGATCCCGCCGCCCACTACACGCCGGCCTGCACAACACCAACACAACCACATCCCAATCATACCACACCACACAACCGTGCGCTCAGCATCCGACAAACAGCGCTCAGTATCGGCCATCTGCATAACGATTCTCACACACCTCATCTTTTGAATCCATTGCAGCTCCAAGATCCAGCAGATACCGAACGACGTCCACTTGACCTTCTCCAGCGGCATAATGCAGCGGTGTCCCGCCGGCCTGCACAACACCAACACAACCACATCCCAATCATACCACACCACACAACCGTCCGCTCAGCATCCGACAAACAGCACTGAGTATAGCATATCCGCACAACAATTCTCACACACCTCATCTTTTGCATCCACTGCAGCTCCAACATCCAGCAGATACCGAACGACGTCCACTTGACCTTCTCCAGCGGCATAATGCAGCGGTGTCCAGCCGGCCTGCACAACACCAACACAACCACATCCCAATCATACCACACCACACAACCGTGCGCTCAGCATCCGACAAACAGCGCTCAGTATCGGCCATCCGCACAACGATTCTCACACACCCCATCTTTTGACTCCACTGCAGCTCCAACATCCAGCAGACACCGAACGACGTCCACTTGACCTTCTCCAGCGGCATAATGCAGCGGTGTCCCGCCGGCCTGCACAACACCAACACAACCACATCCCAATCATACCACACCACACAACCGTGCGCTCAGCATCCGACAAATAGCACTCAGTATAGCATATCCGTACAACACTTCTCACACACCTCATCTTTTGAATCCATTGCAGCTCCAAGATCCAGCAGATACCGAACGACGTCCACTTGACCTTCTCCAGCGGCATAATGCAGCGGTGTCCCGCCGGCCTGCACAACACCAACACAACCACATCCCAATCATACCACACCACACAACCGTGCGCTCAGCATCCGACAAACAGCACTGAGTATAGCATATCCGCACAACAATTCTCACACACCAGAGTTGTTGACTCCACTGCAGCTCCAACATCCAGCAGATACCGAACGACGTCCACTTGACCTTCTCCAGCGGCATAATGCAGCGGTGTCCCGCCGGCCTGCACAGCACCAACACAACCACATCCCAATCATACCACACCACACAACCGTGCGCTCAGCATCCGACAAACAGCGCTCAGTATAGCATATCCGCACAACGATTCTCACACACCCCATCTTTTGACTCCACTGCAGCTCCAACATCCAGCAGATACCGAACGACGTCCATGTGACCTTGTTTAGCGGCATAATGCAGAGGCGTCCCGCCGGCCTGCACAACACCAACACAACCACATCCCAATCATACCACACCACACAACCGTGCGCTCAGCATCCGACAAACAGCGCTCAGTATCGGCCATCTGCACAACGATTCTCACACACCTCATCTTTTGAATCCATTGCAGCTCCAACATCCAGCAGATACCGAACGACGTCCATGTGACCTTGTTTAGCGGCAAGATGCAGAGGTGTCCCGCCATCCTGCACAACACCAACACAACCACATCCCAATCATACCACAACACACAACATTCACATGTCAATCCGACGAGTCCACACATGAACCCACGCCTCTGCCGTAGCAGAAAATGTTTCGGATCGCGCATCACACGAATAAACGTACATTTTTTTGTGCTTCAACATTTGCGTTGCGCCGCAGTAGAAGCTCAATGGTATCCGTTTGACCGGCTTTAGCTGCAACATGCAGCAGCGTCTCGCCGTCCTACATACCGACAACGCAATCATATTCCACTCAGACCCGTCCACAAATGAAGGCAATAGTTGCATCACGCGACCAACAGTTATGAATCGCTCCTTGTGTCCTGACACGTACCATGTCCTGTGCTTCGATATTAGCGTTGGACAGCAGTAGAAGCTCAGCAACATTCGTTTGATCATTGTCGGCCGCAACATGCAGCGCCGTCTGGCCGTTCTACAACCCGATAACACAGTTACTTCTCGATTAGACGTGTCCAGACATTAATGCGACCAGCATTTGGTGAACGGCTTTGTTTCGGATCTCTACTAGTGGATAGTCACGTACCTTATCTCGGGCGTCTACATTTGTGCTGTGTTGAAGTAAAAGCTGAACGACGTCCGGCTGACCACATTCAGCTGCGTAATGTAGTGGCGTATAGTCCATCTTCACGACAGAAACACGGGAGTCCCTTCTGAGTCAAAAGAAACGAGGCGTTGGCGCAGTAGAATCTAACGTACCATATCCAGTGCATTCACATCGGCATTGTGCTCCAGAAGAAGAAGAACGACGTCTGTTTGTCCATACTTCGCCGCAAAATGCAACGGTGTCCAGCCGTCCTACACGAATGATATAGTTGAATAGTACGGGACCCAACATCAACACGGTCGATATCCGACAAAGAGCGCCTAGTCTCCGCTATCTGGACGAAAGATCTCACGTACATCACCCATTGCATTCACGTCTCCATTGCGGTCAAGCAGAAGTCGAACGACCTCCGTTTGACCACACTTGGCTGCAACATGTATCGGCATCCAGTCGTTCTAGACGAGAGAGAGAAACACAGTCATCGCACTGCACTTCAACGAGCCGTCATTCAGACTTGAGACGCACCTCGTTCCGCACGTGGACACTCATGCCGTCGTCCAACAGACTACGCACACGAGTGATGTCGCCTGCTTCCACAGCGTTGAACAGCAATTCCTTCTTCTTCATCATCTTCTTCTCCTCCTCCATCGTTTTCGTTCTCGTTTTCACTTGAGGGCAAAGGCGGCGATCCTCGAGTGACGGTCGCTCGTTGGATCGCACGCAGGTTCTGGATTCTGGATTCTGGATTCCCATTCCAAAAAATCTTCTCAGATGCATCTCAGATCTGTAGCTGAGTTCTGATATCGACGACGGCGTCGAATGTGGACTCACTCAACGTTATTAGTGCACTGTATACACAGCGCACGAGCAGCTCCCTCCAGTCGAAGGAGCTTGGAATGTTCAACCCGTGCGCGACAACTACACTGTAGTGGACGCAGCTCTGGCGTCTTGTGACACGTCCGTGCAAGGAGGCGGTCACAACAGGAGGACAACACACCGGGGACACAAATATCCAACTGTAGCGCTTTGGCGGCAGCACCAACGACAATCCAGGATACTCGCAGCCCCGTGCGCGAGCTCCTCGACGGCGTCGCGCTGCCGGCGTCCACGCAGATCGGATCCATCAAGCTCTGGCGCACGCCCATCTCGACGCTGCCCGAGTGGATCGCGCACCCGACGCAAGGGTACCTCGCTCGCGGCGGCGTCGTCAAGGCCGGTGGCTCGCCGTTTTGCAAGTTGTTCAACGCTGCCCGCGCGAGCGAGTAGGACGGCAACAACAACCACAACAACAGTAAGGAGAGCTGGTCGTGGCTGCTGATGCCAGGGAACGAGGACGCGGCTGGACGCGTGCTGTGTGACCCGCCAGGACTCCACGGCGACGTCTACTACCTGATCGACGTGGAGGAATACGACTGACAAGTCGAATGGATCCTGGCAGTGTGTGAAGTCTCTAGACAATCAATCGGTTAGACTGCTGCACAGAAATGGAGACCGTCTCTGGTGTCTGTATCTGAGGTTTGGTACTCATATCTTGATCATCACTGGACGCGTTCACCGCTTCGCAGCTTCTCGGAGTGAACGGGATCATACACTGTATTTGTCCTGCCACGAAGATTATGAAATCGTTGATAAGCAGCACTTGAGGTGACGTGGAGTTGTATCTGTCCCCAACGACAACATCGTGGTCCTACCAGAATCAAGACACTCGATAGCAGTTTTCACTTGTCCTGCTGTAGGGTCTTCCTCGCTCGGAGGATGATGCGAATAGCTGCTCGCTCTCAACGAGAGTGAGATTGGGTTAAGCATCACATTCTCATCCATCAGATCTGTCACCAACGTGTCACACGAGACAACTGAGGCACTTCGATGACACGGAAAAATTGCCCCAGAGCTCCGGCGCCAACTACTACTCCCTCTTGGCACTCCACAATGACTGCAGATGCAGCGTTAGGTCAGCTTCACACACGACGATAAATCTCATCACGCCGCGCTGGCTGTCGTATCGTTGGCAATGCACGCGATGTTGCATCGCAATCGGCCAACGATCTCTGTCTCACGTGACGGCCGAGTCAATGGTATCTTCACGTCAGTGACTGGAAAGACTCCGAGTGAGTCGTCAGGAATGACTTGATCGAGTCTTACGGACCCACACGCAAGGATGCTACAAGGCAGATAACAACCATCAGTGCATGCCATCACCAAGTGCACTTCACTCCACTCGACAAGCACTCACGTATTGCCCCAGATATACCCAGATCTCTTGACGACAAAGACCTGCAGCTCGCACAGCTTGAGCACGGGAACGGCAGGAGCATCGTCAATCTCTATGAGCTTTTGGCCTTCGATAGCGTGAACCTTCTTCAAGCTGAGACGACTGTCCACCATTGTCAGCGACCACTCTGTGTGGGCTTTGTCGAGCGACAGTATCGCATCGTCTCTTGACGCCGTAGATTCATCCCACGACAGATCGCTGACTTGTAACTGCAAGCGCAATGACACGGAACGCTCGGCACACTTGCAGAGGCGAGGGAGTCGGTCCTGTGGCGTCGAATTCCACGTCCACCACCGCATCCACCACGTTCGGTCCATCACGGCAGCCTCAGTCGCGGCGCTGTCCAGCAGTTCTCGACGTTCCTCGTTTTCCAGTTCATCTGGCTGCGAGTCCTCGTCACTCACGACTTGAACAAGAGGGTCTAGACCTGGATAATCTACAAGGGCCGTCTTGACTGCCAAGCAGTGATAGAGCACAAGTTTCTGCGCCAGTTCTTTCGTCACCGCGACAGCCTCCACGCGTATGACATTCTTATCATCCGTGCCCACAATTTCAAGCCGGACGATACCTTCGTCGCGAACAGTGGCAATCACTTGATCCGGCATCGTCACGACTCGCTCAGCGCTCGGCGCAAATGTGCGCACAATCACTGTTTCGAAAAGCGTCGGCGGAAAGTACGATCCGTAGAACTCGTACACCCACGTGTACTCGTACAAAAGCGCCGAGCACGTTTTCGACAGCTGCATGTGCACCATGAGACGTCTTGTGTCACGACACGTCTCTGCATTGTCGTGCACCTTCCAGTACGCCGGAAAGATAAGGCTTGAATCGCCGTGTGCGACTTCGTTATCACCGACAGGGTACGCGAATCCGAGATGCTGCAGAAGACTCTTTAGCGCTGCAAGGGCGCCCTTGTTTCTGGATGTATTTACTTCACTCCATAGTGGAAGTCTTTCAATCAACTCGCCATCGACACAGCCGCTACCGATGAGCTTCTTCTGCCACAATGAGAAACGATCGTCGTTGCGAATAGCTTGGTACTCCATTTGTCTTGATGTGAGGTGAAAAGAGGTAGATTCACCATCGGTACTAGACATGAGCTCAAACAGCTCGTGCGAGATGAGCTCTCTCACAAGGTTGATGACAAGATCTGGCGCAAGACACGCCTGGTCCTTCAGTGACCCGGCGACCTGTGAGTCATTGTACCAGAGTACGTCTCCTAGTTCATGCAACGTACGCATGACAAGCTCACAGCCTTGCTTGCGTAGCGTTGGGAGCGTTTGGACCAACCACTCTAGGATATCGTCCTTCTTCGCAAATATGTGTTGCACCTGCTCAGCCAGCAATGAACCATGCGCTTCTCGTCGTTTCCGAATGCACTCCAACACAGACGAATACATGTCTGGCATGAGGAATCCACGCCCTTTGTTCACCATCAATTGCTCCAATTGGTTCAGTGTCTTTTGAATGGAGCTCAAATCTGCACTTGACATAGTGAGCCACGTTTGAACAGCTTTCGGCAGCGTCTCGCTCATCTCGACCCACGAGACCGACCTGCGATTCCCCTTCTTCAGATGCTGCTGCAGCTTCATCTGCGCATCGCACCAACTAGCGACTCTTTCTTCCAAATTCGCCTGAATATCGTTCACAACGTCATCTCCAACCGAGTCCGTCTTGGTTCCAATAAACGCGATTGATGCCTCCGGTAGACGCGTGAAGATCAGACGGAGCCAGTGAAACACGTGCTTGTCAACAAATCGCTTGGTGTTCGCCTCTGCGATCTGCGCGCGCTCGTTCGCATTCGACATTACGGACGCGTACTTGGCAAGATCCACGACCAACAGAAACACGTCGTCGTGAAAGAACACCGTGTGCGCCGCGTGATAGATGTCTTGACCCGCAAAGTCCCAGAACGTCACCTCATGCTGCTTGCCATCAGACTCGAAGTGATGCGAAAAAAAATCGATGCCGACAGTGCGCGTGTCGATCTCCTCCAGCGTGGACTTGCCTCGTGTGAGTGACTTGATGAGACTGGTCTTCCCTGCCGTCGTCGGACCAACTACGCAGATCTTGTGTCGATACGTGGATGAGCTCGATTTTGTCAAAGCAGAAAGGTACATCTCGACGGAAGCGGCGCCTTCGATCGCAACCTCCTCTGGGATCTCGGTTAATTCGACGTCTTCGTCTTTCTGTTGTTGCCAGACGTTGAGACAGCGACAAAGAGCAGTAATCTCAGCTTGGTATCTTGTGTCATTTGGTACGTCGACCACACGTCGCCACAGTTCCTCTCTCTCTGTAACACTTGACTGGAAAGCATTGAACGCGGCGGAGAGCACGAAAGGGAATCCTCCGTCGATCAAATAGTGAATCGGCAGCTTGTTATACTGAACGCGGTGCCAAATCGCTTAGAGCCTCCGTGATCTGGCAAGGCGTGCGGACATGACAGCATTCGTACGTACCTTTTTTCGAGTACTAGCACAAGCGCCGTGCTGAATGAGAAACGCCATCATTTCCAAATCGCGGTTGCTCGCTGCGTAATGGAGTGCCGTTTCGCCGTCCTTTTGCAAGAGCGTTCGTTGAGATCCAAGAACGAGGAGAGTACGACGAAGACGCACGCACCTTAGCTTGGCGGTGGATGTCGGCACGAGACTCGAGCAGCACTCGAGCGACATCGCGATTTCCATGCCATGAGACGAAATGCAGCGGTGTCTCTCCGTTCTGGTAGACTGTTTCTTCAGCACATCATCCACGTTGCTTTCGTCGGCAATAACACTTACTCGATTTTGATGATTGATGTCGACACCGGACTTCAGCAGCAGCCGTGCAACATCGCAATCTGTGGCATAATGCAGCGGTGTCTCTCCGTCCTATTGTGGTAGTAGACCGTTGTATCAGCACAGCTCTCTCGCTATTGTCAACCGCGAATCAACGCACGAAGTTGTTCATGTGGACGTCGGCGCCGCTTTCGACCAGCAGGCGCACGACGTCCACGTTGCCTCCTCTGGTGGCAACGTGCAGCACCGTGTATCCATCCTTGAGCGCCAGGAGTTAGTCTTTGTCTGTCTGTTGGAATACGTTGTGGAGCTCTGCGGTCACGCACCCATTCCTCCCTCGCATTCACGTCTGCCTTTCGCTCGATCAGCAGACGAACGACGTCGATGTGACCACGCACAGCCGCGTGACGCAGTGGAGTCCAGCCTTGCTGCACGGGATAGACGGTCACACATCCCCGCAATGGAACAGCTGCAGGCAACGCTCAGACGAAGACCCACGTCATCGCACAGTTCGACGTTCTCGCCATTCGCCAGCAGTCATCGCACGCGAGCGACGTCGCCTGCTTTGCTGGCATCGACCAACGACTTCTCCTCCATCACAGGGTTTCCCCGGCGCGTTGGATGACGCTCTCAGGGCACTGCCAGCTTATCGATCCCGTCTTCTGATGATGTCCTCCGAATCTGATGACGGCTGCCTTGGATGGTCTCATCATGAGACTCTCATGGATCGTTGGCCACCGAGATGTCCAGCGCGACGGCAGTCGACAAGCAATCGAGACGACGCCAAGTGTCGATTGAGCTAATGACTCGACGGCGATGTCCATCTTGGTGCGTATGCATCGCGCGGTGGACGACGCCGTAGCGACGGACTTCATCACAAGTGGTGGCTTGGATCAAAACCTGCGTGGCACCTTCCTATCGCGGCAGCCCCAACAACGCCCGTCGCCATCGCCACGCAGCCGCCTCCCATTCACCCGCAGCCTCAGGCGTTCACGCAGTCCTGGCGCCGCGACATCCTGCGCCGCACCAGCACGCTCATCGTGCCGGTCGTGCGCGTCGGCCACCGCCACCGACTCGCGGTGCTGGCGCGTGTCGCGCTCTTCACGTGGGGCGTCGGCGTGCTGGCGCTGCACCTGCGCGCCGAGCTGCGTGGCGACCCAGCGGTCTGCGGCCTGCACGTGCGACCGTGGACCAGCGACAAGCCCGGATGCTCGCTGCTCGAGTACAACTGCAAGCAAATGCGTGGCGCCGTGGGCGACGACGCAGAGCTCGCGGCGACGCTGGACGCCGTCGAGGTCGACGCGCTCGCGCTGCTCGTGATCCGCCACTGCCCGAGCGTGCGCATGCCGTCGGTGCTGACGCACTACGACCAGCTCGTCGGGCTCAAGCTCTACAACGCGAGCGTGCTGCGCTGGGACGCGACCGCGGAGCTCACGGAGCGCGCGCACCCGAACCTGCGCTTCGCGTTCTCGGGCGGCGAGCTGCCCGTCGGTCTGCTCTCGCGGTCGTTCCCGTCCAAGCTCATCGACGTCGAGTTCAGCGTCACGAACCTCACGGGACTGCCCGACGACCTGCACGAGCGCTGGCGACAGCCCATGGTGCTCTCGCTCGAGGACAGCCCCGTGACCGAGTACCCGCGCGTGCTCAACCGCATGCGCCTCAGCGTCGCGGCGCTCGTGGGCACCGCCATCACGAGCGTCGACGTCGCGCTCTTCACCAACCGCGACGTCATGTCGGTGCACCTGAGCCGCAGCCCCGTGCGCGAGCTCCCCGACGGCGTCGCGCTGCCGGCGTCCACGCAGATTGGATCCGTCAAGCTCTGGCGCACGCTCATCACGACGCTGCCCGAGTGGATCGCGCACCCGACGCTAGGGTACCTCGCTCGCGGCGGCGTCGTCAAGGCCGGTGGCTCGCCGTTTTGCGGTTTGTTCAACGCTGCACGCAGCAAGAACGCGAGCGAGTGGGACGGCAACAACAACAACAGCGAGAGCTGGTCGTGGCTGCTGACGCCAGGGAACGAGGACGCGGCTGGACGTGTGCTGTGTGACCCGCCAGGACTCCACGACGACGTCTATTACCCGATCGATGTGGAGGAATACGACTGAGAAGTCGATTGGATCCGGGCAGTGTGTGAAGTCTCTAGACAATCAATCGGCAAGACCGCTGCACAGGAACGAAGAACGTCTCTGGTGTCTGTATCCGAGTTTTGGTACACACAGCTTGACGATCGATGGACGCGGTCACCTCTTGGGTCATACACTGTATTTGTCTTTCCGCGAAGCTGATGAAATCGTTGATGGGGCAACGTGGAGTTGTATCTGTCCCCAACGACAACATGGTGGTCCTACCAGAATCAAGACACCCGATAGGAGCTTTCATTTGTCCTAGTGAAGGGTCCACCTCGCTCCGAGGATGATGCGAATAGTTGCTCCCTCTCAACGAGAGTGAGATTGGGTTATTTATCGCATTCTCACTCATTAGATCTGTCGCCAAAATGAGACAACTGAGGCACGGAAATTGCCACAGAGCCCCGGCGCCAATTACTACTGCTTCTATGGCACTCCACAATGACCGCAGACGCAGCGTTAGGTCCGCTTCACACACGGCGATAAATCTCATCACGCCGCGCTGGCTGTCGTATCGTTGGCAATGCACGCGATGCTGCATCGCAATCCGCCAACGATCTCTGTCTCACGTGACGACCGAGTCAATGGGATTTTCACGTCAGTGACTTCGAAGACTCCGAGTGAGTCGTCAGGAATGACGCGATCGTCGAGTCTTAGTGACCCACACGCAAGAGCGCTACAAATCAAACGACAGATTAGTAACAATTCCCATGCAGTTGACCGCTGAACAGGCACTCACGCATGACGCAAAAACGATCCATTTCTCTTGACATCGACGCGTAGCTCGCACAGCTTGAGCATGGGAACAGCAGGAACATCTCGAATCACGATCACGGCTTGGCCACCACACGCGCCAACACTCTTCAACTTCGACTTGCAATCAATCTGCCGTAGAGACCACTTGGTCCTGACTTTGTCAGTTGACGGCATTATCGCTCCTGTGCCCGTGGTCGTAGCGTCTCCCCACGATAAATCTACAATCCGAAGCTGCAAGGTGAGCGACACGGGGGCCTCGATTGACCGAGAGAGGCGAGGTAGTCGCTCCTGAGGTGCCGGTTTCCATGTCCACACCCACTTTTGCTTTGCTAGCGACTTCATAGCAGCTGCGGATCCCACGCCATTCAGCAATTCTTGGCGTTGCTCATCATTCACCACCTTTGATTGGTCACACTCCACAATTTGGACAATAGGATCGAGACCTGAGTACTGTGCCAGCGCCGACTCGATCGTTTCGCAGTGATAGTGAACAAGTTGCTGCGCCAGTTCTTTTGTCACCGCGATGGCTCCAACACGAAGGAGCTTCTTGCGACCCGTGCCCAGGAGCTCAAGTTGGACGATGCTTTCATCAGGCACAACAGCTATCACTCGATCAGGTGTGCTCGCAACTCGCTCAGCGCTTGGCGCAAATGTGCGTACAATCACTGTTTCGAAAAGCGTGGGCGGAAAGTACGAACCGTAGAACTCGTACTCCCACGTGTACTCGTACAAAAGCGCCGAGCACGTTTTCGACAGTTGCATGTGCGCCATGAGACGTCTCGTGTCACGACACGTCACTGCATTGTCGTGCATCTTCCAGTACGCCGGGAAGATAAGGCTTGAATCACGGTGCATGAGTTCGTTATCCCCGAGGGGGTACGCGAATCCGAGATGCTGCAGCAGACTCTTGAGCGCAGCAAGGGCGCCTTTGTTTGTGGATGAATTCACTTCACTCCATAGTGGAAGTCTCTTGATCAACTCGCCATCGACACAGCCGCTACCCGTGAGCTTCTTCTGCCATTCTTGAAAATGACGGTGACCGCGAATAGCTTGATACGCCATTTGTCTCGACGTCAGGCTCAAAGAGGTTGATTTACCATCGGTAGCAGACATGAGCTCAAACAGCTCGTGCGAGATCACCTCTCTCACGAGGTTGATGACAAGATCTGGCGCGAGGCATGTCTGGTCCTTTAGTGTCCCATCGACCTGCGAGGTGTCATACCAGAGTACGTCCCCTAGGTCATGCAACGTGCGCATGACAAGCTCACAGCCTTGTTTATGGAGCGTTGGGAGTTCGCGCACCAACCACTTAAGCACGTCCTCCTTCTTCGCGAAAATCCACTTTGCCTGCGCAGCCAGCGGTGAACCATGCGCTGCTCTTCGTTTTCGAATACACTCCAACACAGACGAATACGTGTCTGGCATGAGGAATCCACGCCCTTTCTTCACCATCAATTGCTCAAATTGCTTCAGTGTCTCCTGAATGGACTGAATCTGTTTACTTGACACGGTAGTCCACTCGTTAACAGCTTTCAGCAGTGTCGTGCGCATGTCGAGCCATGACATTGGATGATGCGTTGACATCTGTGCCAGCTTGTTCTTCTTCTCCTGAAGCACTATCTGCTCATCGCACCAACCAGCGATTCTTCCTTCCAGATCCGCTCGAATTTCGTCCACAACATCAGCAGCTACCAAGTCCGTCTTGGTTCCAACAAACGCAACCGTGGCATCCGGTAGACGCGTGAAGATCAGTCTCAGCCAGTGAAATACGTGCTCATCCACGAATCGCTTGATCCTCGGTTCTGCAATCTGCGCGCGCTCGTTCACATGTGGCAACACGGACGCGTACTTGGCAAGATCCACGACCAACACAAACAACGTCCGTCGCGAGAAGAACAGCGTGTGCGCCGCGTGATAGACGTCCTGACCCGCAAAGTCCCAGAACGTCACCTCATGCTGCTTGCCGTCAGACTCGAAGTGATGCGAAAATAAATCGATGCCGACAGTGCGCGTGTCGATCTCTTCCAGTGTCGATTCACCACGTGTGAGTGACTTGATGAGACTGGTCTTCCCTGCCGTCGTTGGTCCGACCACGCAGATCTTGTGTCGATACGTGGATGAGCTCGATTTTGTCAAAGCGGAGATGTACGTCTCGACGGAAGCGGTGCCTTCGATCGCAACCTCCTCTGGGATCTCGGTCAACTCGGTGCCGTCGGTACTTTGTTGTTGCCAGAAATCCAGGCAGCGCTGAATGACACGGACCACCTCGACCTTGCTCGAAAGCTTGGTTAGCTGACGCCACAGTCTGACTTCCTCCACTACATTTTCTCGAACGGAAGCGAATACACTTGAAAAAACATAATGTAGAGCTGTAGTACCATTCTACGTGATCGAACAACGGTTACACTCCATCGTATCAATCAAGCCATCAATGTGCGGACCCGCCGACGATCAGATCCGTCGCGCATCTCTCGCAGCTCGGTTCTCGCGTACCTTGTTTCTGGCATTCACATCTGCATCGCGCTCCAGCAACAGGCGAACGATGTCCACAGCACCTGACTCTGCCGCATAGTGCAGCGGTATGGTGTCGTACTGCATGATCGAACAATGGTTACACTCAATCGCATCAATCCAGATATTAACGTGCGGACCCTCTGACAAGCAGATCCGTCTCGCATCTCTCGCAGCTCGGTTCTCGCGTACCTTGTTTTTGGCATTCACATCTGGATTGCGCTCCAGCAACAGTCGAACGATGTCCACATGACCTGACGCAGCCGCATTATGCAGCGGTGTAGTCCCGTTCTGCACGACCGAGACACGATTACACTCCGTCGTATCAATCAAACATCAACGTGCGGACCCTCCGACAATCAGATCCGTCGCGCATCTCTCGCAGCTCGGTTCTCGCGTACCTTGTTTCTGGCATTCACATCTGCATTGCGCTCCAGCAACAGTCGAACGATGTCCACATGACCTGACGCAGCCGCATAGTGCAGCGGTGTAGTCCCGTTCTGCACGACCGAGACACGGTTACACTCCATCGTATCAATCCAAACATAAATGTGCGGACCCTCTGACAAGCAGATTTGTCTCGCATCTATCGCGGCTCGGTTCTCGCGCACCTCGTCTATGGAATGCACATCTGCATTGCGCTCCAGCAACAGTCGAACGATGTCGACATGACCTGACTCTGCCGCATTATGCAGCGGTGTGTAATCAGACTGCACGACCGAGACACGGTTAGACTCCGTCGTATCAATCAAGCCACCAACGTGCGGACCCG
Organism: Pythium insidiosum; assembly: GCA_022836835.1. Classification (NCBI taxonomy): domain Eukaryota; phylum Oomycota; class Peronosporomycetes; order Pythiales; family Pythiaceae; genus Pythium; species Pythium insidiosum. The sequence goes on from JAKVDI010000058.1 coordinate 111,444, forward strand.
CCGATGATCAGATCCGTCGCGCATCTATCGCGGCTCGGTTCTCGCGTACCTTGTTTTTGGCATTCACATCTGCATCGCGCTCCAGCAACAGGCGAACGATGTCCACAGCACCTGACTCTGCCGCATAGTGCAGCGGTATGGTGTCGTACTGCATGATCGAACAATGGTTACACTCAATCGCATCAATCCAGACATTAACGTGCGGACCCTTTGACAAGCAGATCCGTCTCGCATCTCTCGCAGCTCGGTTCTCGCGTACCTTGTTTTTGGCATTCACATCTGGATTGTGCTCCAGCAACAGTCGAACGATGTCGACATGACCTGACTTTGCCGCCTTATGCAGCGGTGTGTAACCAGACTGCACGATGGAGACACGGTTAAAAATCATCGTATCAATCCAGACATCTACATGCAGAGCGTCTGACAAGCAGATCCGTCTCGCATCTCTCGCAACTCCGTTCTCGCGCACCTCGTTTCTGGCATTCACATCTGGATTGCGCTCCAGCAACAGTCGAACGATGTCCACATGACCTGACGCAGCCGCATAGTGCAGCGGTGTAGTCCCGTTCTGCACGACCGAGACACGGTTACACTCCATCGTATCAATCCAAACATAAATGTGCGGACCCTCTGACAAGCAGATTTGTCTCGCATCTATCGCGGCTCGGTTCTCGCGCACCTCGTCTATGGAATGCACATCTGCATTGCGCTCCAGCAACAGTCGAACGATGTCGACATGACCTGACTCTGCCGCATTATGCAGCGGTGTGTAATCAGACTGCACGACCGAGACACGGTTAGACTCCGTCGTATCAATCAAGCCACCAACGTGCAGAGCGTGTAACAAGCAGATCCGTCTCGCATCTCTCGCAGCTCGGTTCTCGCGTACCTCGCTTTTGGCAAGTACATTTCTTCGCACCAGCAACCGTCGAACGACGTCCACATTACCTGACTCTGCCGCCTTATGCAGCGGTGTGTAACCAGACTGCACGATGGAGACACGGTTACAAATCATCGTATCAATCCAGACATCTACATGTAGAGCGTCTGACAAGCAGATCCGTCTCGCATCTCTCGCAACTCCGTTCTCGCGCACCTCGTTTATGGAATGCACATCTGCATTGCGCTCCAGCAACAGTCGAACGATGTCCACATCACCTGACTCTGCCGCATTATGTAGCGGTGTGTCGCCAGCCTGCACGTTCGAACAACGGTTACACTCCATCGTATCAGTCCAAACATCAATGTGCGGACCCTCTGACAAGCAGATCCATCGCGCATCCCTCGCGGCCCAGGAGTCACATACCCAATCTTTCGCATTCACATCTGCATTACGCTCCAGCAACAGTCGAACGATGTCCACATCATCTGAGTCAGCCGCATTATGCAGCGGTGTGTAACCGTTCTGCACGACCGAGACACGGTTACACTCCGTCGTATCAATCAAGCCATCAACGTGCAGAGCGTGTAACAAGCAGATCCGTTTCGCATCTCTCGCAGCTCGGTTCTCGCGTACCTCGGTTTTGGCATTCACATCTGCATTGCGCTCCAACAACAGGCGAACGATGTGCACATGACCTGACTTTGCCGCATCATGCAGCGGTGTAGTCCCGTCCTGCACGATCGAGACACGGTTACACTCGATCACATCAATCCAGACATCAACGTACAGAGCGTCTGACAAGCAGATCCATCGCGCATCCCTCGCGGCCCAGGAGTCACATACCCAATCTTTCGCATTCACATCTGCATTACGCTCCAGCAACAGTCGAACGATGTCGACATGACCTGACTTTGCCGCATCATGCAGCGGTGTAGTCCCGTCCTGCACGATCGAGACACGGTTACACTCCGTCGCATCAATCCAAACACAACCGTGCAGAGCGTCTGACAACCAGATCCGCTACCCATCTCTCGCAGCTCGGTTCTCGCGTACCTCGTCTCTGGCATGTACATTTATACGCTCCAGCATCGTTCGAACGATGTCCACATGGCCAGACGCAGCCGCATAGTGCAACGGTGTTCTGCCGAGCTGCACGATCGAACAACGGTTACACTCCGTCGTATCAATCAAGCCATCAATGTGCGGACCCTCTGACAAGCAGATCCGTCTTGCATCTCTCGCAGCTCGGTTCTCGCGTACCTTGTTTTTGACGTTCCCATGTGCATTGCGCTCCAGCAACAGTCGAACGATGTCCACAGCACCTGACTCTGCCGCAAAGTGCAGCGGTGTGTAACGAGACTGCACAATGGAGACACGGTTACAAATCGTCGTATCAATCAAGCCATCAACGTGCGGACCCTCCGACGATCAGATCCGTCACGCATCTCTTGCGGCTCAATTCTCGCGTACCTCGTTTTTGGCATTCACATCTGCATTGCGATCCAGTAACAGTCGAACGATGTCGACATGACCTGACTCTGCCGCATTATGCAGCGGTGTGTAACCGTTCTGCACGACCGAGACACGGTTACACTCCGTCGTATCAATCCAAACATCAACGTGCGGACCCTCCGACAATCAGATCCGTCGCGCATCTATCGCGGCTCGGTTCTCGCGTACCTTGTTTCTGGCATTCACATCTGCATTGCGCTCCAGCAACAGTCGAACGATGTCCACATGACCTGACGCAGCCGCATTATGCAGCGGTGTAGTCCCGTTCTGCACGACCGAGACACGGTTACACTCCATCGTATCAATCCAAACATCAACGTGCGGACCCGCCGACGATCAGATCCGTCGCGCATTTATCGCAGCTCGGTTCTCGCGTACCTCGCCTTTGGCATTCACATCTGGATTGCGCTCCAGCAACAGTCGAACGATGTCCACATGACCTGACGCAGCCGCATAGTGCAGCGGTGTAGTCCCGTTCTGCACGACCGAGACACGGTTACACTCCATCGTATCAATCCAAACATCAATGTGCGGACCCTCTGACAAGCAGATTTGACTCGCATCTATCGCGGCTCGGTTCTCGCGCACCTCGTCTATGGAATGCACATCTGCATTGCGCTCCAGCAACAGTCGAACGATGTCGACATGACCTGACTCTGCCGCATTATGCAGTGCTGTGGTTCCGTTCTGCGATTTCGAAACACGGTTACACTCGATCACATCAATCCAGACATCAATGGACAGAGCATCTGACAAGTACATCCGTCTCGCATCTGTCGCGGTCCAGGAGTCACATACCCGATCTTTCGTATTCACATCTGGATTGCGCTCCAGCAACAGTCGAACGATGTCGACATGACCTGACTTTGCCGCATAGTGTAACGGTGTTCTGCCGTCCTGCACGATCGAGACACGGTTACACTCCATCGTATCAATCAAGCCATCAACGTGCGGACCCGCCGACGATCAGATCCGTCGCGCATTTATCGCAGCTCGGTTCTCGCGTACCTCGCCTTTGGCATTCACATCTGCATCGCGCTTCAGCAACAGACAAACCACGTCCACAGCACCTGACGCAGCCGCACTATGCAGGGCTGTGGTTCCGTTCTGCAATTTCGAAACACGGTTACACTCGATCACATCAATCCAGACATCAACGTACAGAGCGTCTGACAAGCAGATCCATCGCGCATCCCTCGCGGCCCAGGAGTCACATACCCAATCTTTCGCATTCACATCTGGATTGCGCTCCAGCAACAGTCGAACGATGTCCACATCACCTGACTCAGCCGCATTATGCAGCGGTGTGGTTCCTCTCTGCACGACCGAGACACGGTTACACTCCATCGCATCAATCCAGACACAACCGTGCAGAGCGTGTAACAAGCAGATCCATCTCGCATCTCTCGCAGCTCGGTTCTCGCGTACCTTGTTTCTGGCATATACATTTTTGCGCTTCAGCAATATTTGAACGACGTCCGCATCACCTGACCTCGCCGCCTTTTCTAGCGGTGTGATGCCGTCCTGCACGACAGAGTCAACGTCAATCAGAATCGTCTGGATTTAATCATGTCGAGTCGTCAAGGATTGACGATTTATTGGTCAATTGATTCAAGAATCTTACGTACCCAGTCACTGGTATTCACATCTGCATTGCGCTCCATCAAAAGTCGAACGACGTCTACTTGTCCACGTTTGGCCGCCACATGAAGTGGTGTCATGTTGCTCTACCCAACATCCACATGGTCGTCACACTGCAACTTAACACGTTGAAGCGTCCTCCAGAGTTGAGACGCACCTCGTTCCGCACGTGGACGTCCAGTCCATCGTCCAGAAGCGCACGCACACGAGTGACGTCGCCTGCTTCGATGGCGCTGAACAACGCTTCCTTCATCTTCTTCTTGTTCTCCTCTTCCATCGTTTCCCTTGTTTCCCTTTCACGTGGACTAAGACAGAACTAACTGCTTTCCCCAGTGGCGATAGATGGTCCCTTCCATCCTGTGGTGGGTTCGCTTTCCCTCGTCATATTTCAGAGAAATACTCAGGTGTTCATCAGATCTGACACTGACTTCTGAGAACTGAGAGTGGATGCGTCGCCTCTGGCCCCGACCGAAACTTTTGGTTGCCATGAAGAAGGAGAAGATGCAGAGGCTCTGTATGTAGTAGCTCATGGAAGAAGGCAGCAAAGGCTGCAGCGCGTTCGCTGACACGACGATGCTGCCGACGAGTGTACGCGAGTTGCAGGTCGCGCGCACGACGCTCGTCGACGTCGCGGGAACCTCGACCACTGCATCTTCTTGTGGCGATCAACCCTCGGAAATTCGAGCGTGTTGCTTTGATAGTCAAGCTATTGCGTGTCTACGAATGCACATGTGTGAACTGAAGGCGCGTGGCGCCTTCGACGCCCGCGACGGCCTCCATGCGCCGCGTGCCAGCGGCCACGGATCCCTCGCTCACGACCACGAACGGGAACACGGCGGACGCGTCGGCGAAGTGCGTGCCGCCGCAGAACTCGCTCGAGAGGCAAGCGCGGCCGTCTCCTCTGATGCGCACTACGTCGTCATTCTTCTCGCTCGAGTTGCAGATCGCGCCGCTGGCTTCGTTGCGCGGCAGCTCGTGGTACTCGACGGCGAGTCGCTGCAGCGCCATCTCGTTCACGAGCGCTTCGACCTGCGTGAGTTCCTTGGGCGAGCGCTCGCCAAAGCCAAGCGCAGGCCGTCGCTGGTTTGCTGGCTGTCAGCCAACCGCACTGCGTCACGTGGTCACGAAGCTCGCGTTTGAGCGCGTCCTGCAGCAGGTGCGTCGCCAAGTGGTATGTCGGACAACCCGCCGGGGACCAGCTCGTCGACCGTCGCTGCAACGTGGCTCGTCGTCGCACGCGCGCGACGGCGTCCTCTGCCGAGAGATCCGTGGGCACACGAGCCGCAGCAGCGACGCGCCGCCGTCATCTTCGAGAAGCAAGCGCGACGTCGACGTGGCCGCCGTCGCCGAGCTGACCGCCGCCTTTTGCTTTGAACGGACACGGATCAAGCGTGAGCCAGCACAGGTTCTGCTTCTCGGTCTTCGTCTTTGTTTTTTCCTGCTTGCGTGTCATGGCATCGGTCCACGCGCTCCGCACACGCGCCATCTCCACACGCAGCGTGTCGTTCCCGCCAAACGAGTTGACCGGCGACGGCCCCGAGCTCAAGCCCAAGCCCACGGGTTCTCCGCTTCCGCCTTTTGCTCGCCGCCGTCGTGTTCGCACTGCTGAGCGCTTCTCGTCGGTGACCTGCACGTAGACTCCGATATTGTCGCCGCACGACTGCAGCTCTTGGAGCCCGGAACCACAAAACGGTTGCTGGGGACAGTGCCTGCCAACGGCCCCGTGTGATTTCGCTTTCTTTTGCCGCTGAGAGACGATTGGCACGCAACGCGTGCGCTTCCAGTCTGCTCGCTGCACGCGTTCGCTTGAAGGAGAGAAACGCGAACTGGCGTGTGAAAATGATGTGGGGGATGCGTGTCGACGCGTTTAAGGATCCACACTGGTGGGTTTATCTTTTGTTCCTGTTCTCGACTCGTACGTGTACACCCGTCACTGCCAAGCCACGCTCGCATCATTGCGCGCGCCGTCTGCCACGACGTATCCGTCCTCGATGGGACTCTCTCTTGCTCCCTCCCTCGAATCAAGCTTCATGAGGTCACTGGCTGGCTGGTACGCGAATGGTCGATCGCGCACTGCCTTCAGCACAGACGTCTCTCTGCCTCTGCGATGGCTTCCTATCATAGCAGCCCAAACGATACCCGTCGCCATCGCCACGCAGCCGCCTCCCATTCACCCGCAGCCTCAGGCGTTCACGCAGTCCTGGCGCCGCGACATCCTGCGGCGCACCAGCACGCTCATCGTGCCGGTCGTGCGCGTCGGCCACCGCCGCCGACTCGCGGTGCTGGCGCGTGTCGCGCTCTTCACGTGGGGCGTCGGCGTGCTGGCGCTGCATCTGCGCGCCGAGCTCCGTGTCGACCCAGCGGTCTGCGGCCTACACGTGCGACCGTGGACCAGCGACAAGCCCGGATGCTCGCTGCTCGAGTACAACTGCAAGCAAATGCGCGGCGCCGTGGGCGACGACGCAGAGCTCGCGGCGACGCTGGACGCCGTCGACGTCGACGCGCTCGCGCTGCTCGTGATCTGCCACTGCCCGAGCGTGCGCATGCCGTCGGTGCTGACGCACTACGACCAGCTCGTCGGGCTCAAGCTGTACAACGCGAGCGTGCTGCGCTGGGACGCGACCGCGGAGCTCACGGAGCGCGCGCACCCGAACCTGCGCTTCGCGTTCTTCGTGCGCGTCGCGTTCTCGGGCGGCGAGCTGCTCGTCGGTCTGCTCCCGCGGTCGCTCCCGTCCAAGCTCATCGACGTCGAGTTCAGCGTCACGAACCTCACGGGACTGCCCGACGACCTGCACGAGCGCTGGCGACAGCCCATGGTGCTCTCGCTCGAGGACAGCCCCGTGACCGAGTACCCGCGCGTGCTCAACCGCATGCGCCTCAGCGTCGCGGCGCTCGTGGGCACCGCCATCACGAGCGTCGACGTCGCGCTCTTCACCAACCGCGACGTCATGTCGGTGCACCTGAGCCGCAGCCCCGTGCGCGAGCTCCCCGACGGCGTCGCGCTGCCGGCGTCCACGCAGATCGGATCCATCAAGCTCTGGCGCACGCTTATCACGTCGCTGCCCGAGTGGATCGCGCACCCGACGCTAGGGTACCTCGCTCGCGGTGGCGTCGTCAAGGCCGGTGGCTCGCCGTTTTGCGGTTTGTTCAACGCTGCACGCACCAAGAACGCGAGCGAATGAGACGGCAACAACAACAACAACAACGAGAGCTGGTCGTGGCTGCTGACGCCAGGGAACGAGGACGCGGCTGAACGCGTGCTGTGTGACCCGCCAGGACACCACGACGACGTCTATTTACCTGATCGATGTGGAGGAATACGACTGACAAGTCCCCAACGACAACAAGGTGGTCCTACCAGAATCAAGACACCCGATAGGAGCTTTCATTTGTCCTAGTGAAGGGTCCTCCTCGCTCCTTCGATGATGCGACTACTTGCTCGCTCTCAACGCAAGCGAGATTGGCTTATTGATCACATCTTCATTCATTAGATCTGCCACCAACGGGTTACACCTGACAACTGATGCACTTCGATGACATGCAGATTGCCGCCGTGCTCCGGCGTCAATTACTACTTCCTCTGGGATCGCGAGGTCCGCTTGTAAACACATTTGTAACTGCGCTTCACACACGACGATAAATCTCATCACGCCGCGCTGGCTGTCGTATCGTTGGCAATGCACGCGATGTTGCATCGCAATCGGCCAACGATCTTTGTCTCACGTGACGGCCGAGTCAATGGTATCTTCACGTCAGTGACTTCGAAGACTCCGAGTGAGTCGTCAGGAATGACCTGATCGAGTCGTAGTGATCCACACGCAAGGATGCTACAAGGCAGACAACAACCATCAGTGCATGCCATCACCAAGTGCACTTCACTCCATAAGCACTCACATATTGCCATAGAAAAACCCAGATCTCTTGACGACAAAGACCTGCAGCTCGCACAGCTTGAGCACAGGAACGGCAGGAACATTGCCAATTTCTACCATGTTTTGCCCTTTGCCAGCATGAACCCTCTTCACGTTGAGGCGACTGTCCACCATTGTCAGCGACCACTCTGTTTGGGCTTGGTCGAGCGGTGGTGTCTCATCTTCGCTTGACACAATTGCTTCATCCCACCACAGATCGCTCACATGTAACTGCAAGCGCAATGTCAGGGGGCGCTCGTTGCACTGGCAGAGGCGAGGCAGTCGGTCCTGTGGCGTCGAGTTCCACGTCCACAACCACTTTCACGATGCTTGGTCCTTCACAGCAGCTTTACTCGCGGCGCTGTTTAGCAGTTGTTGACGTTCCTCGTTTTCCAGTTCATCTGGCTGCGAGTCCTCGTCGCTCACGACTTGAACAAGAGGGTCTAGACCCGGGTACTCAACAAGGGCCGTCTCGACTGCCAAGCAGTGATAGTGAACAAGTTTCTGCGCCAGTTCTTTCGTCACCGCGACAGCCTCCACGCGTATGAGCTTCTTGCGACCCGTGCCCAGGATTTCAAGCCGGACGATACCTTCGTCGCGAACAGTGGCAATTACTTGATCTGGCATCGTCACCACTCGCTCAGCGTTCGGCGCAAATGTACGCACGATCACTGTTTCGAAAAGCGTCGGTGGGAAGTACGAACCGTAGAACTCGTACTCCCACGCGTACTCGTGCAATAGCGCCGAGCACGTTTTCGACAGTTGCATGTGCGCGAGGAGATTTCTGTTGCCACAATGATTGTAAACATTGTCGCGTATCTTCCAGTACGCAGGAAAGATGAGACTCGAGTCGGGCTGCATGATTTCGTCATCCCCAAGAGAATACGCGAGGCCAAGGTGTTGCAACAAACTCTTGAGCGCAGCAAGCGCGTCCTTGTTTTTTGTCGTTTGTATGTCGCTCCAAAGTGGAAGTCTCTCTATCAACTCGCCATCGACGCAGCCACTACCCGTGAGCTTTTTCTGCCACACTTGGAAACGACCGTGACCACTAATGGCTTCATACGCCATTTGTCTTGATGTGAGGCTCAAAGAGGTTGAGCTACCATCGGTACTATTCATGAGCTCAAACAGCTCGTGCGAGATCAGCTCCCTCACGAGGTTGATGACAAGATCTGGTGCGAGGCATGTCTGGTCCTTTAGTTTCCCAGCGACCACCGAGACGTCATACCAAAGTACGTCTCCCAGTTCATGCAACGTGCGCATGACCAGTTCACAGCCTTGCTTGCGCAGCGTTGGGAGCTCTTGGACCAGCCACTTAAGCGCTTCCTCTTTCTTCGCGAACATATGCTTCACCTGCGCAGCCAGCGATGAACCATGCGCTTCTCGTCGTTTTTGAATACTCTCCAACACAGACGAATACGTGTCTGGCATGAGGAAACCGCGCCGCTGCCAGACTACCAGTCGCTCCAGTCTTTTGGTCACCATCTGGATGGAATTCACATCTGTACTTGACACCGCCAGCCATCCTTGAACGGCTACCGTCAGCTTCTTGCGCATGTCGAGCCACGAGCTAGAATGACGATTTGTCTTTCGAGCCTGCTCCTGCTCCTTCTGCAGCGCGCTCTGTCCGTCGCACCAGCTAGCAATTTGTCCCTCCAGATCCGCATGAATCTCGTCCACAACGTCATCTCCAACCAAGTCCGTCTTGGTTCCAATAAACGCGATTGTTGCCTCCGGTAGACGTGTCAAGATCAAACGCAGCCAGTGAAACACGTGCTCGTCCACAAATCGTTTGGTTTTCGCCTCTGCAATCTGCGCTCGTTCGTTCGCATGTGGCAGCACCGACGCGTACTTGGCAAGATCCACGACCAACACAAACAACGTCCGTCGCGAGAAGAACACCGTGTGCGCCGCGTGATAGACATCATGACCCGCAAAGTCCCAGAACGTCACCTCGTGCTGCTTGCCGTCAGACTCGAAATGATGCGAAAACAAATCGATGCCGACAGTGCGCGTGTCGATCTCTTCCAGTGTCGATTTGCCACATGTGAGTGACTTGATGAGACTGGTCTTCCCTGCCGTCGTAGATCCAACTACACATATCTTGTGGCGATACGTGGATGAGGTCGATTTTGTCAAAGCGGAGGTGTACATCTCGACGGAAGCGGGGCCTTCTATTGCTACTTCCTCTGGGATCTCGGTCAACTCGGTGGCGTTGTCAATCTGGTACTGCCAGAAATCCAGGCAGCTTAGAATGACATTGATCCCGTCGGGTTTGCTGGATAGCTTGTTTAGCTGGCGCCACAGACTCACTTCTTCCATTAGCCTGCCTTGAACGGAAGCGAATGCGCTTGAAAGTACGAAGTGCAATGAATGTCTTAGCAAACGCTCGAACACATGCTCCTAAATGCAGTGTTGGATCGGGAGGAGCAGTTAAAGAAGGCATAGACGATGTCATGGCAGCACATCACGCGTACCCCATTTCTTGAGCTGGTGGAGCCCTCATTTTCCAAGAGGAATACTATCACGTGCAGTAAAACGGGGCGATAGAGGTCGTATGCCTTTTCGTTTACGTAGGTTATATTTCCAGAGTCAGAACAGCCGAATGGAGGAGCACGCACCTGATCTTTAACATTGAAATCGGCGCCACACTTCGCCAGCAGAAGCGCGACAGCGTCATGCCCATTTCTCACTGCTTTGTCCAGTGGTGTTGCCTGTGACTAGCATGCACAACGCGAACTGTGTCAATATTCATCCATCAACTCAAGTGGCGAAACAGCACTTTACGATATCATGTGTGTCCACACTTGCATTGTTGTACAACAGACAACGAACTATATCCATCTCACCAGAACATGCCGCAAGGTGCAGCGGCGTCCAGCCGTCCTACAAGCCGAGAGCGCAGTCACATGTCAATCAGACCACTCCACACACATGAACGCATTCGTTATCTCACGCAGCGAAGTGTCATTAATCGCTACTCATACATCAAGTATCACGTACCGTATCCTGTGCTTCGATATGTGCTTTGCGCTTCAGTAGAACCTTTACAACATTCTCTCGACCAGCTCGTGCCGCAACATGCAGCGGCGTCCAGCCGTCCTACAAGCCGAGAGCGCAGTCGCATGTCAATCCGGCCACTCCACACACACGAACGCATTCATTCTCTAACGCAGCGAGGCGTTATGAATCGCTACTCATACATCAAGTATCACGTACCGTATCCTGTGCTTCGATATGTGCTTTGCGCTTCAGTAGAACCTTTACAACGTTCTCTTGACCGGCTCGTGCCGCAACATGCAGCGGCGTTCGGCCGTCCTACAAGCCGACAACGCAGTCACATGTCAATCCGGCCACTCCACACACACGAACGCATTCGTTCGCTCAAGCAGCGACGTGTCATCAATCGCTACTCATACATCTAGTATCACGTACCCTATCCTGTGCTTCGATTTTTGCATTGCGCTTCAGAAGAACCTCAACAACATGCACTTGACCAGCACTCGCCGCAAGGTGCAGCGGTGTCCGGCCGTCCTACAAGCCGACGACGCAGTCACATGTCAGTCAGACCACTCCACACACATGAACGCATTCGTTCTCTCACGCAGCGAAGTGTCATGACTCGCCCCTCGTACATTAATTATAACGTACCCGATCCGGTTCTTCATTATACAGATTGCACTGAAAGACAAGATCAACAACATCCGCGTGACCCTTGTCAGCCGCAACATGCAGCGGCGTCCAGCCGTTCTACAAGCCGACGGCACAGTCACATGTCAGTCAGACCAGTCCACACATGAACGCACTGGTTGTCTCGAGCAGCAGAGTGTCATGAATCGCTCCTTGTAGATCAAGTATCACGTACCGTATCCTGTGCTTTGATATATGCGTATCGCCGTAGTAGAAGCATAACAACACACACTTCACCAGCACTTGCCGCAACATGCAGCGGCGTCTGGCCGTCCTACAAACCGACAACGCACTCACATGTAAATCAGACCAGTCCACGCTCTCAAAGCAGCGAAGTGTCCTGAATCGGTCCTAACACATCAAGTATCACGTACCCTATCCTGTGCTTCGATATTTGCTTTGCGCTCCAGTAGAACCTCCACAACATCCGCTTGGCCAGCACTTGCCCCAACATGCAGCGGCGTCCGGCCGCTCTACAAGCCGAGGGCGCAGTTAGTTTCCAACCCCAGCAGTTCAGACATCAATGCGACTAGCATTTGATGAAGGGCATTGATAGGATCTCTCCTCGTAGATTGTCACGCACATTATCTCGTGTGTCTACTTTTGCACTGCGCTCTAGTAAAAGCTGAACGACATCCGGCCGACCACATTCTGCTGCGTAATGCAGTGTAGTCAGCCTTCACGACAGGAAGACGGAAGTCCCTCTTGAGTCGTACGAAACGAGGCGTCAGCGCACTAGAATCTAACGTACCGTATCCAGCGCATTCACATCGGCATTGCGCTTTAGCAGAAGACGAACGACCTCCGTTTGACCACACTTGGCTGCAACATGTATCGGCGTGCACCCGTCCTACACAAGATAGAAACACAGTCATCGCACTGCATTTGAAACGAGCCGTCATTCAGACTTGAGACGCACCTCGTTCCGCACGTGGACGCTCATGCCGTCGTCCAACAGAGTACGCAGACGAGTGACGTCGCCTGCTTCCACAGCGTTGAACAGCAATTCCTTCTTCTTCTTCTTCTTTTCCTCCTCCATCGTTCTCGTTCTCGGTCTCGGTCTCGATTAGGGCAAAGACGGAGTGACGAGCGCTGGTTTCTGGACTCGGGATTCCATTTCCAACGAGTGTTCTCAGATGCGTCTCAGATCTGTGGCTGAGTTCTGATCTCAACGTCGCCGAGTCGAATCGAACGTGGACGTTAGTGCACACTGTAATGGCGCAGCGCACGAGCAGCTCCAGTTGAATGAACTGGAGCTTGACGTGTTGCTGGCGTCGCGGATAATGACAGACGACTACTACACTGTGCGTGCAGGGAGACGGCTACAGCAGTGCACCAACGGAACACAACACTCATATCATGTGTGTGCTGTGGCGACAGCACCAACGCCACCAAAGATGCCCATCGCCCAGCAGCCGCCTCCCATTCCTCCGCAGCCGCGGGCGTGCTCGCAGTCCTGGCGCCGCGACATCCTGCAGCCGTGGACCACTGACAAGTCCGAATGCTCACAGCCCCGTGCGCGAGCTCCCCGACGGCGTGGCGCTGCCGGCGTCCACGCAGATCGGATCCATCAAGCTCTGGCGCACGCTCATCACGACGCTGCCCGAGTGGATCGCGCACCCGACGCTAGGGTACCTCGCTCGCGGTGGCGTCGTCAAGGCCGGTGGCTCGCCGTTTTGCGGTTTGTTCAACGCTGCCCGCAGCAAGAACGCGAGCGAGTGGTACGAGAACAACAACAACAACAACGAGAGCTGGTCGTGGCTGCTGATGCCAGGGAACGAGGACGCGGCTGGGCGCGTGCTGTGTGACCCGCCAGACTCCACGACGATGTCTATTATCCGATCGATGTGGAGGAATACGACTGAGAAGTCCCCAACGACAACATGGTGGTTACGTCGGTGTCTGAGTTTTGGCACCCAAAAGGACCTTGTTGCGAACGGGATCGTGTTCGTTTTCTCGTAACAAGGAGCAGCGGGGGCAACGTGAATGCATATGTATGTTTATGTAAGCCCCCCACACCAACGCGGCGCTCCTAAGCAGTCGTAGAAACCAAAACAGCACGCTCGAGCTTTCACTTGGTCCGCTGCAGAATGCTCCTCCTTGTCTGTCGCAACCTGGTGTTCACTTTTGACGAGGATGACATTGAGCGATTAATTACATCTTGATGTGTTAGCGCTGCCAAGCTCAACGATAAAGCCGAGGCACTCCGAAGACATATCGTCTGCACGAGTGCACAGGAGCCAGTAGCTGTATTGTGTCCAACAGTCACGCGCACGCATAGTTGTAGTCGGCCCCACTCGTGAATATGGTTTGCACACGAACGTGACTCTCTTTACGCTGCAAAGGCTGTCATTTCGTTCGCGATGTTGCCTGTCAATTGACCAACGATCTCTGTCTCCCGTGACAATGGCAATTTCACCTCAGCGACTTCAAAGACTCCAAGTGAGTCGACAGGAATGATGTCATCGAGTCGTCGTAACCCACATGCGAGGACGCTACAAGGCAGACAACAGTCATTAGTGAATGCCATCACTCGTGCACTTCTCTCCAGTCGATATGTACTCACGCGTTTTCCAGAGAATACGCAGATCCGATGACAGAAACCCGCAGCTCACATGCCTTTAGCACGCAAGCAGCAGGGACAATGCGAAATTCGATCACGTTTTGGCCTTGACTTGCGCGAACCCTCATCAAGCTGAGACGACTGGCACCCATTGTCTGCGACCTCATCCTGCATCAATTACAACGTCGGAGACGCCCCACCCGAAAGAGCTCCGACCGCTGTACGAACTTGCAAGATCAACAGCCGACAGACTCAAGATCGTCACCTGGAACCATCATTATCGCACGTACAACAAGATGGCTGATAAAGCCGCGAACATAGCGATGGACCGGAAGCGCAGCCTGCAGACTACGGCGCATGACGGACGAGCAGAGCTCCAAGAGATCAGCGCGTGGCTACTTAACGACTACAATCACTGGGTCGAAACCACATCACAGGCAGCACCAGCTGCTCAAGGGAGGTTCCGGCGTACCCGAATGCCTCGTGGAGATTAGGCCCGCAAGGCACGGGACCAGACTGGGTGTGTCGTGACAGCGCATGCCCAAAGGGTTATACTAGTTCAGGCTCTCCGCTGGTAACTTAATATACCGTCATCATCATCACCATTGTCTGCGACCACTCTGGACTTGTCGAGTGACGGTATTTCCTCTTTGCTCGTCGCCATGGCTTCGTCACACGATAGGTCAATGAAGTTAGTCCGCAAGCGCAACACCACGGGACGCTCTTTGCACCAGCCGAAGCGAGGAAGTCGCTCATGAGGCGTCGGATTCCTCGTCCGCTTTCGTCGTTCTGGTTCCTTCACAGCAGCTTCAGACGCTACGCTGTTCAGCAATTCATGTCGCAGCTCATCATCCAAATCTTCTGGCTGTGAGTCTTCACCACTAATGACTTTAACAAGTGGCTCCAGACCTGGATACTGCGCCGACTCGATTGACAAACAATGAAAGAGCACAAGCTTCTCCGCTAGTTCCAACGTTACTGCAACAGCCTCCACGCGTATGCGCGTCTTGGAGTGTGAAACCACGATCTCGAGTCGGACAGCGCCTTCATTTGGTACAACAGCAATCACTCGATCGGGGTCGTCACAACTCACTTGGCGCTTGGTGTGAAGGTCCACACGATTACCCTCTCAAAGAGCGACGGCGGAAAGTATGACGCGTAGAACTCGTACTCCCACGCGCACTCGTGCTAAAGCCCCGAGCACATGCTTGACAGTTGTACGTGCGCGACGAAATCTCTCGTGTCACGACACTTGCGTTGTCGCGCATCTTCCGGTACGCAGGAACGATGAGACTTAAGGGACGCCCCATGATTCCCTCATCCCCGACGAGGTACGCGACACCCAGATGCTGCATCAGACTCTCAAGCGTGACACGAGCCTCTACGTTTTCGGACGTTGCTACGTCACTCCATATCAACTCGTCATCGATACAGCCACTGCCCGTGAGCTTCTTCTGCCATTCATTCAAGCGATCGTCCGCCCGAATGGATCTGTAAGCGATTTGTCGAGTTGTCAGCGTCGGTGAATTGAGTCCAGCGTTCACAGCCGACATAAGCTCAAAGAGCTCATGGGAGACGACCTCTCTGACGAGGCTGACAACGAGATCTGGCGCGAGGTATGCCTGGTCCTTGAGCGCACATGCGACTAGCGAGACATCGCCGCAGAGTATGTCTCCGAGTTCGTGCAGCGTGTGCAAAACAATTGTGCAACCTTCATCGCGCAGCTCCGGGAACACCGATATCAGCCAACCCAAGACGTCTCGTCTTCTAAGAAAGAGACGCGGCACCTGCACAGATAGTGGGGTGCCTGGAGAGCCACGCCAACTTTGATTACGCTCCAACACAGACGAATACGTGTCTGGCATGAGGAATCCACGCCCTTGCTTCACCATCAATTGCTCCAATTGTTTCACAGCTTTTTGGATGGAGCTCAAATCTGTGCTTGACACCGTCAGCCACTCTTGCACAGTTGTCTTGCGCACTTTGAGCCACAAAACCGACCCGTGATGTGTCATTGAAACCTGCTTTTTCTTCATCTCAAGTGCGTTCTGCTCATCACACCAACTAGCGATTCGTCCTTCGAGATCTGCCTTAATTCAATCCACAGCGTCATCCCCAACCAAGTTCTTCTTGGTTCCAACAAGCGCAAACGTGGCATCCGGTAGACGCGTGAACATCAGTCTCAGCCAGGGTAAAACGTGCTCGACCACAAATTGCTTGATTTTCGCGTCTCTAATCTGCGCGCGCTCGTTCACATGTGGCAACACGGACGCGTACTTGGCAAGATCCACGACCAACACAAACAACGTCCGTCGCGAGAAGAACACCGTGTCCGCCGCATGATAGACGTCCTGACCCGCAAAGTCCCAGAACGTCGCCTCATGCTGCTTGTCGTCAGACTTGACACGGTGTGAAAACAGATCGATACCGGCAATGCGTGTGTCGGCGCAGTAGAAGCGGGAGATAACCACCGCATGCCTAAGGTTCGTTGCATTAGGTACATTTACTGCGTAAGAAGAGCGGAAAGGAGGAGCGCGTACCTGATCTCGAACATTGACGTCGGCGCCATGCTCTAGCAGTAGCAACCCGACCTCGGAATAACCGTTTCTCACTGCAAAGTCCAGTGGCGTTGCGGTTGCGTGAATCTCAGTCGATCAACCGCCGTCAATCATTTCCACCCACGCTGTCCTGTGCATTAACATCAACTTGGAGCTCCAGCAAAAGACCAACGACATCCGTTCGACCAGCCCGAGCCGCCACATGTAGCGGCGTGTGATCCCACTGCACGAGAGAGAGAGAGAGAGAGAGAGAGAGAGAGACACACGATCGTCAGCTTTGAGGCGAGCGAGACGACGTGCTATTCAGAGTTGAGACGCACCCCGTTCCGCACGTGGACGTCCGATCCTTCGTCCAATAGCGCGCGCACACGAGCGACATCGCCTGCTTCTACGGCCCGGAACAACGCTTTCTTGTCGTTCTCCATGGTTCTTGCGTCGAGAGAGAGAGAGAGAGAGAGAGAGAGAGAGAGAGAGAGACTGTCGCGGGGCGAAGGATTTTCGAACAGGAGGATTCCCTCTCCAGATCGTCTCAGCCATGCATCAGATCTGCAGCAGAGTTCTGATGATATGCCGGACACAAGACGTCATCATACTGAAGTGCTGTGTCCGTGTCAGCGCGTCCCTTGCATCGAAGCCAAGAGATTCGACACGCGCCAGAACTTGCAGCGCTGCTGCGGGTCCTGATGATGCTCCTTCGCGACCCAGCGCCGAGTCGTGCGGTCTTCCAGTATGCAGCTCCAGCCCAACAGTAGCTAAACGCGCCCGCTTCAAGCACAGTACTCGTTCTCTAATGGAGGACCCAGAGGCGGCGAGCTGCGACTCGACGAAGGCGGCAGTCGGCAGGCAATAGAGACGGCAAGTCTCGATTCGACTAATGGTTCGATGGCGATGTCCATGTTTGTGCGCCTGCGTTGCGCAGTGAACGACGCCGTGGTGACAGACTCGACGACAATTGATGGCTTGGATCAAAGCATGCCTGGCACCTACCGAGATCTCACTGAGCTTTCTTTTCGGTGACGAGTGGACACACAATGACAGTGTCTGTTGGTATCTTCAAGAGAGACTCGACGAACAGGCTCAATCTCCGCGTTTACGCGAGCTCAACCGCGTGCGCTTGAGCGTCAACGTCGAGTTCTTCACCAACCGATGACATCGGCGTCCACGCTGATCGGATCCATCAAGCTCTGGCGCATGCTCATCACGACACTATGCGTTGCGCACCCGACGCAAGGGCACCTCGCTCGAGGCGTCGTTGTTAAGGCTGGCGCCTCGCCGTTTTGGCGTTTGTTTGACGCTGCACGCAGCAAAATCGCGACCGAATGGCGACAACAACAGCGGGTGCTGGTCGTGGCTGAAGTCTCTCTCCCTCATTCTTCGATCCCACTCCGGACTGAAAGGCAAAGCCATTCGCCCCACGCGCGACTGCGACGGATGACGGCTCTCCACCGCCGAGAACGACAGTACTGCCGCTCCGACCCTCGTCGTGGTCAAGCCTATCGACGTAGTAACTCAACAGACTCCATCTGCACACCTCGTCGTGGTCATGGCCGCGGCCGCCAAGCCCGACAACGTCGTCGTGCACGAGCTATCCGAGATGAAGACCAAACGCCAGGCGTCGACAATCATCGCGCCATCAACGAGTGCCGCGACAAGGTCAAGAAGATCACGCGCGAGTCCCGCATGCGAAACATCGAGTATCGCGATCAGCCGTTTGATCCGTCCGAGGACAACGAGGGCATGTGGACGCCGCAGGGCGACATCGCGTGGGCGATATCTTCGATGACCTGCAGTTCATCGTGGACGGCGTCAATAGAAGAGTACGAAGGCGAGTAGCTGCATGTACAGCCGCAGCGTCTCGCCTCACACACAAGACAACGAAGGAATCGTTTTGTCACATACAATTGTTGGACATAGAGAGAGGGGTTCAAGTGCTTTAGGTGCTGTACAGTGCATGATGACATGAAGTTCATCCTTTGCATCCCTTACCACCAGCGATGCGGAGGCACCTTGTACTGGGGTTGATCCGCAGAATCTGGACTATGATGGTCCACACCAGCAGGAAGATCATCACGAACACAGTGATACAGGCAAGCGTCACATCCGATCTGCCATTGCGGATGAGCTCCTGCGTTGCATGCTTCTGAGCTGGAAGCAACACAAGGAACAACAACGACGCCAGCCAGCAGCCGTATGTGACGACTGCTGCAAGTGAAACATCAGATTTTGAGTAGTCGTCTCCAGACTTGTAATCCCAGCTGTAATAGATCGTATTCGATAGCGTGTCGGACAACTTGGCGGAAAGATTCATCAAACCTTTGAGCATCCCGATCACGGTAGCTTCATATCCCTCGGGAGCAAGCTCAACGAAGACAAACATCGAGACGATCATCAACACCCCATAAGGGCCTTTCGATGCGATCTGACAGCACATCCAAAACCAACTGCCATCAAAAGGCCCCCACACCGTCACGAAAGTTCCCAAGGCATCCAGCGCAACCATCGCAATAGTGGCAATTGCTATGGTCGTGCGCCAACGCCAATTGATGCCAAACACGGCGACCATCCCAACGCTGGCAGCACAGATACACTGACCGACGACATCTTGAATCATTGCACTCATAGGCGAAAAACCTTTCAAGCGAGCAGCTAACAGAGCGAGTTCACCAGATGAAATGTTAGTGAGCAGACTACTGAAGATGGTGAAGAAGATCACTCGATCCAACACATGCGATTGTAAGTGATGCCACAGCTGACGAAAGTGAAACTGAGCGCTGGAAGGATGTTGGCTTCGGTCTTGAATAAAACACCACATTGTTGGAAGAACTGGAACGAGAACGACCGTCAGGATGATTATCACAGTCGAGAAACTGAGCGAGAAGTGAAAAGCTCCACCTTGCTCTTCACCGAAAAACACGAAGTCCACAAGGAGCGTACCAATAGCAAAACTACCCATGCGAACTGCATAGCACACTGACTGAACCCTTCCACGCACAATTTCCGGTTCACGCTGAGCGATCTCCACCAACAAGCCTTCAGCAGCGGCATGAGCAAGTGCAACACCACACATTGCCAGAGTCGTTACCGCCACCAGAGATTTCCACGCTCCATCAACATTCCCACGAGTAGTACTCACTCTATAACGCCTCCCATCAAATTCTTCGTCACGCTGGAAATCGTTGCGCCCGACAATGCTCGCGCCCACCATCATAATCACGCATATGAACCACCCAATGAGCATGTATGGGCGCCGCCGGCAGCCAAACAAAGGGACAGAGTCGGACAAAATCCCCCAAACCACTCGACACTCGAACGACAGCCAATGCCAAAACTCCACAGCTGATCGTAGCTCGGGCTTGGCCCGTCTGAAACGCCAGAAATGCCGCAGCACTGCAGCCGTAAGCACCGAATTTACGATCCCGAAAGTAGCGTGATGCACCAGTAGGCCAACGACCTCTTTGCTGGAAAGACATGGGGGACTACCCGGTCGGAGTGCTTGTAGTGCGCCGCCTTGGATGTTATGATCAAAGCCAAAGTGAACGCCGTCAGCTGCGTCGGGCGACATTTTAATGTAGTTCGGACCCTCAAGATCATCCATATCAGTAAATGGATTGTCCGTTCGGCCTCGAACGTACTCTTCCATCGCCTTCAATCCTTCGTGTATCTGTATCTGGAGCTCTTTGATTGCGTTTCGGATCTCCTCCAATTGATTCAGCCATTCGACTTCAGAAGCATTCACCTCATCAACTCTTTCCTTTGGGATCACTATCGTGGGCGCTTCCTCGCGCACGAACTTGTAGACGTGGTCAGGCAGCCGAACGACAGCATTTGATTCTTCAAGCTTGTCGATCTTGGGGACGACACAGATCGCCGACGGCTTGTATTTGCACTTGTTGATGGCCGATACCACCAGTTCATATTTTTCGCCTCGTTTCATGAGGGTGCCGAACTGTTTCTCCGGAACGCTGTTAATCACGACGGAGAATGTGATATTGCTGACTTTGACTGCGTCCAGCACAGTCTCGATCGTCACGAGATCTTGCTCCATGATGCGTGCTGATTCGAGTCGCACGACAAAGAAGAGCTTGTATCTGCCGCTTTGCCTGAGCGCGACAGTGATCTCGTGCGCAGCCTCCTCGATTTTGTTGACATCCGCGAGACCTGGTGTGTCCATGTACGCAATGTCGTCGATGGTTTCTTTCTTGTTCGCCTCGGTGAGGCCCTCGCCATAGCTCACTCCAGAGTCGAACGTCCGCGTCCCAGTTAGACAGTTGAGCAGCGTGCTCTTGCCGACGCCAGGGTTGCCGAGGAACAACCAGTTCTCCCTGATGCTCATGCTGTCTGTGTTCAACGAAGCTGAATGACAAGTGAAGCGGCCGAAGGCTTGGGCCTCAAGCCGGGGGTGGAGCGTCGGGACCGGTCGATCGGCTTTCTGGAAGGAAGAGGACCAACCGACCGTTCTCGTGCTTTACAATCTTCTGCTTGCGCAAGCCAAGGGAGCGGACGAGCCGTCCATCGCTATCGGCTCTCCTCCTCTCTCCTCTTCGCGCGGCCGTCTGCCGTCGGCTGATTCCACAGAAAAATGGGGTCAGCACGGCAGTTACAAGGTCTCAATGCGATGGACTGGTGCCGGTGTCACATGCACCCTTGCGACAACCTTGTGCTGGTACCTAGAGTTGGGGCGTGGCCTGGTCTGCTCTCTCTCTCTCTTCTCTCTCTTCGAGTTCTTCCTCTACTCACTCAGACTCGATTCTATCTCTTTCTTCCGCCTTCCACCCAAGCTCCCACAAGAACCCACACAACTCTCGAGTTGACGCGTTATGACGGTCACGTGGCTCTTCATCGGGAACCCTGGCGTCGGCAAGAGCACGCTGCTCAACTGCCTGCTCGGATACTGCGCGTTCCGCTCGGGCCTGAGCTTCGGCGGAGGCCTCACCACCGAGATCTCCACCGCGTACGACGCCGCCCGCGACGCTCTGTTCGTGGACACGCCAGGTCTCTTCGACGTGGCCCAAGAGCAGGACGCTGCCGACGCCATCACGAGCGTGTTGCGAGCTCCCAGCGGCGGTGAGTTCAAGCTGTGCTTCTTCGTGCGGCTCGCCGAGGGCCGCGTCTTGTGCGACTGGTGGCGCTCGAGCGCGTGCTGGACTCGATCCTGCTGGACGATGTGCAGGTCGCATGACGCGGTGGCTACCGCGGCCGCCTCACATAACCACAGGCAAGTCGCCGCAGGTCAATTTTCTTCTCTCTCCAGAAAGCGAACACCCGCATCTCCACGTCCCCAAGGACCAGGCGCGAATACATCCTCAACGAGCATCGTCAGGAGGAAGAAAACCTACGTCCCATGGTTCCGCGACGCCGTGGCTCAGCGTGCGGACGCAGTAGAGAGAGAGAAAGAGTGAGGGAGAGACGCAGAGAGACAGACACGCTGACACGAGCGACGGACAGCCTACATTCGTGTCATTGTTTGTACTACGTAGCATGCAATACAAGCGCAACCATTACATGAGCACACAGTCGTCTTGCCGGCGCTGGTCCCTGGCGAGCTGAAACATCATGTGCTGCTGCGCCTGGTAGAACGAGCGGGTCGCGGCGGCTTCCCGCTGGTGCTGCTCTTGGACGCGCCGATAGAACTGGCGCTCACGCTCGATCTCGTCGCGATGGCGCGTCTGTAGCTGCATGAAGGTCTGCATCATCTTGGCGTGGTCCGCGCGCAACGCCTCGAGCTGATTCCGCAGCTCTCGCGTCTGCGCCTCGAAGCTTTGCGTGTTGATGGGCGACACTGCGTCACGCGGAATGTGGATGACGGGCGCCCGTGACTCGAGGAACTCGACGACTGTGTTCGGCAGCTCGATGGTCTGGTTGTCCGACTCCTCCAGCTCACGGAACGTCGGGATGAAGCAGACGTGCGGCGTCGAGTATTTGCCTTGGTTCATGAGCGCCATGACCTTCTTGAACTCGGCGCCAAACTGCATCATCGCGTCGTACTGGCGGCGGCCGAGATTGTTGACGAGGATGGAGAACTTGAGGTCAGGGACGTCGATCGAGTCGAGCACGCGCTCGACCGTCACCAGGTCCTCAGAGACGATGCGTCCGGCCTGCATCCGCACCATGAAGAAGAGCTTGTAGTCGCCCGGCTCGGACAGCGCCTTGGTAATGGCCTTGGCTGCCTGCTCGAGGATGGTTCGGTCGGCGAGACCGGGCGTGTCCATGTAGGCGATGTCGCCGGCCACATACTTTTGATAGTCCTTGGTGAGGCCGCCGCCCCAGGACAGCCCCGACTGGAACACGGTGTGGCCGACAAGGCAGTTGATGAGCGTGCTTTTGCCGGTGCCGGGGTTGCCCATGAAGAGCCGATTCTCGCGCACGTACGGGCTCATGGTGGTGGTGGTGGTGTATGTGTGTGTGTGTCTCTCTCTCTCTCTCTCTCTGTGGGTGGGTGGGCTTGGCTGGTGCTGATCGATGCGTCACAAATTGAGGAAAGCAATCTTGTCAGAGCTCTCTCGTTCTACGCCTCGGATTGGAGCGCGTGGTTCCTATAGAAGTGAGCGAGTGAGTGTGCACAGAAACTGCTGCGTGGTCGTGGGCTGAGGATGGTCAGGGTGGCCAGACGATAGGGAACAGATCGAGCCCAGAGGATGCGACAACGGTTTCTGACGCGATGGAGAGAAGAAAAGCGAGCTCCTGAAACCTTGGGAGCCCACGCTGGCGACGCTGTATCCAGTGCATCGAGCATCCTTACACTACGCGAGCACGGTCTGCTCTTGAAGCCACCCGACCCGTCGTGTCCTGTCTGTCCTCAGCTGGCTGTCAGTTTCAGAATGGAATCCTTCTCTTCCTCGAAACCTTGAACCCACGTGAGTTGAAACGTCCACACTGTCTGCAGTCGGTGGTCCGTTTCAAGTGCTTTGTGTGGCCAGTTACAGTTCATTGGACTGTGCAACACTCAAATGGAGAAAACGAAACGAAGCTTTTGTGCAACAGCTCTCTACAGTTAAGTTGGAAGCGCATGCACCCACTGGGTGCCGCCCAGCGCCTTCTCCTTCTCCTTCTTTTTCTTTTTCTTCTCCTTCGTCTTCGTCGCCTCCTGCTGTTTGTTTCTTCTTCTTGCAATTGTTCTTCTCTTTCCCTTGGTCCTTCGTCTTCCCTTCTCGTTGCTTCCACGCAGTCAATCGCTCTCCCTTAGCAATCAGCGTCAGCGTGAAGCGCAGTACAGTGCTTCAACGAAGATCGACCGGATGAGCCACGCACTGTTGAGTGCGTAAATGGAAGATTTCTTCGCTTTTTCCGAGCGGATCTGGCGGGACGGCTCTGCTGGAACAATAGATTGGTTCGTCGCGATCACTTTCGCTTTTCGTCTGGCGAGTTGCTACAGTCCCGGTCCCCGTGTTTGGTTGACACCGCGCCGTCGAGAATGACTGGAGCGGCCGTGAACAAGACCAAGCAAGCAGTCGAACCTGAGTCGAGCAAGGCGAGCGAGGAAATCGATGAACCCGAGCGGTTGCCATCGCCTAAACCAACTGTCGAAGTCATCGCTGAGCGTCCCGCGCTGGTTAACGCGGAGCAAGCAACCTCACAGCCCACGCCACTCAATGATGAGCAAGTCATGCAAGACCCTGATGGGCAAGTCTCGCCAGTCGATGTTAAGAAAGACACGCCAGTCGATAGTGAGCTGGCCAAGTCAGTCGACGTTGAGCGTGATGTGCCATCGACAGTGGCTGACGTGAGCAATGACGTCGCTCCGGCCGTTGCTGCCGTCCGATTTGTTGCCATTGGCAACCCTGGTGTCGGGAAAAGCACGTTCCTCAACTGCCTGTTGGGCGAGGCAGCGTTCAAGTCGGGTCTCAGCTATGGCACCGGTCTCACCAAGAGATCATCGACCGTAAAGCGAGGCGACAAGGAGTACATCGACACGCCAGGCCTCTGTGACGTGGAGATCGAGAAGAGCGCTGCAGAAGAGATCACGCGCGTCCTGAAATCGGGTGGTCGCCTCAAGCTCTTTTTCTTCGTGAGGCTGCAAGCGGGTCGGGTCGTCACCGACGACCTCATTACTCTGACGCGTGTGCTCGACTCGATGCAGGGAGACTTGAAGTCCAAGTTCACGATCGTCGTGAACAATCTTCTGCCTGCCATGTACGCCAAGCTAAAGCCACGCCAAGAGGACTATGAGGCAATCATGGGGTGCTTCAGAACGGCCAAGTACCATACAGACAACGTGATCCTCAATCCGTTCAACAACCAGCTCGACGAAATGGACGACGCAGTGGCGGTGCTTCCACAAGAGGTAGTCGATGCTGTTGAGCAAGCAAGTGAGATCGAGTTGTCCCCTGAGGTTGTCACTGCTATCGACACAAGCGACTATCGTGCAGAGGCAATGGCACTTCGAGAGGTACTCGAGCATGAGCGCGTTCGCATGGAACAAATACGGCTTGCGCATGGTGCACCAAACGATCGAAAGAGAGTCGAGCCATCGATCCATCCGCAAGCGGAGCCTGAGCTTCCTCCTGATGAGACAGCCATGATGTGTCCGCAAGGTGGTCACTCCAAGCAAGTGCCAGCCGCGGATCGCCATGGGAAGAAGAAGCAAAAGCCTGATCAATTCAAATGCACAATTCAATGAGTAATTCAACTTTTGTCATGCCTGCTGAGTCCTTGTTTACTACCAGTACTAGTATCATATCAAGCCATCGCCAAGCGCCGCGCTTTCTTCCGTCAGTCTTCGACCAACTGAGTCTCCGTCATGCCAGCCTGCTTCGACGTGGTGCGTCAACGTTGCTTGGTTACTCCGTGTTTTTATGTGGCAACTTGGAGCCGATGTCGGCTTCTCGCGATCAAAGCTCCTCTGTCTCTTCAGCCGTCTGGACCAGTAGCGCCCGGGCTCAATCATTCTGAAGCAGTGAGTTCAACACATGCCAGTATGTACAATTATTTCAGTAGTATCATACTAGTCGTGAGCGACGCCGCGCGGGCGAGCAGCACAGCGTGCGCGCTCAGACTCAAGTGCGCGCCCGTGGGTATTCGCAGAGTCTACACAATGACCTGGATGACTTTCGTATACGCAGCGTCGCGCCGTGGTGCCTAATGTACTCGGCGATAGCAAACGGCGCGATGGTACTAGGGTGAGCGAGGCGCGCCCATCAGCCGAGACAATCGTGGTGTGTGGCAACGCACCGCACTGCTCAATGTACTCCTGCACACGCACAAGGCTCTTTGTCACGCAGACGCCTCGACAAAATTCGGTGCCTCTTCTTCCTTTGCGTGCGCCTGATGATCGACGAAAGCGCGGGTGTGCCATGAAACCGAGGGGCGTGTATTCATCATTGCATTAAATTCTGAATGCACGTCAAAATCCGATGCTGCGTTGATCGCGCACGACAACTTCGCCTCGTTGATTGGATTCCGGGTTTGTATAGGTGCATCTGGCATCCGAAAATGCGCATAGCCCAGTACCTTGGGCAGCTTGAGTCTGCTGCTCGTAAGCAATAGCCGGATAGATTTGCTGCCCATCCAGTGGCGACATTTTCTTTGCTGGCTGACATGCGACCTCTTGCATTGAATAGCTTCCGCTCGTCTGCCCAGGCTTAGGACACGTGTAGTTGCTCTGGAACGACCCAGCAGCTGCAGAAGTTTGGTTGTGCTGTTGATACGTATGAACAGAACGCTGGAACAGATGCTCTGAATCTGCTGAACGCTGGCGAAGATCTTGATAGACTCGTGTAGGTTTTGTAGTTGAAGGACCCAACAGACCGTGCGTTGCGCAAATGCCAGCGGCGTTAGCAGCCGTGCTTCGCTCCGCTTGGCGCGTATGTTGCAGATCTTGAGAAGCTCGTGCTGCGTTTGTAGCTGGCATACCGAACTGAGAAATGGCGCGAGTGGCGTCAGCGGCCATCGCTTGCTCTCGTTGTCGCATCCGATGGTTGGCTGCGCGGGTGCGGTCGATTTGCTGGCGCTGTGCCTCAATGAGACCGCGTAACTTTTCTGCCTCGGCGCGGTGATCACTCGTGTCGATGTTGGCAACTTGGCTCGCTGTCAACTCGAGAATCGGAGCTTCCGCGACGGCAGTGTATACATCATCCGGCAACACGGCCACTGCGCACTCTCTCTCGTTCAACCCAGCATTCAATGGGTTGAGAATGACGTGGGCTGTAACGTACTTCGTCGAATTGAGGCTGCGCATCATCAGCTCATACTCTTCACCCCTGGTCTTTAGCTTCTCGTACGTGCTTGGCAAAATGTTGTTGATTACCACTGTGAACTTGCACTGATAGTCACCTTGCAGTGTGTCCATGACACGTGACAGAGTGACCAGGTCATCGGTCACGAGGCGTCCAGACTCGAGACGCACAAAGAAGAGAAGCTTGAATCGTCCACCAGAGCGCAACACTCGCGTGATCTCCAAGGCAGCGTTCTTTTCAATTGTCATGTCACAGAGTCCAGGAGTGTCGACCAACAAAAAGTTTTGAATCGCGACCATAGCAGCGGTCTTCGTTAGCCCGGTGCCGTAGCTAAGTCCCGATCGAAAAGCTGGTTGATTCGCCAGACAGTTGAGAAACGTGCTCTTGCCAACGCCTGGGTTACCAATGGCGACGATGCGAATCCGCTGGTCTTGCTGGGGTATCAACGGTACCATGTTCGCAGCGATCTTCTCTTTCTTAGTTGACTGGTTTGTTGGCGCAGGCTGATTGATGTCCTCTTGGTTGTTTATGACATCGTTCCGTCGAAGCGGCAGTAGCTCCTTGAGCGCTGCATCCACTTCTTTGATTCGCCTCGTCATTTGCACCGAATTGTTTCTGGGAGCTTCCTCTCGGAATCGACTGATCGCTCTCTCAAGCTCGTCAGCGCACCTGAAAACATCCTCAACTGGATTCGGATGCATGTTCATTCGTGGCTTGCTGTGTGTGCTTGCAATGAGGTGGACAGTTCGAGAATGAGCAAAGGACGAGTAGGTCGTGGAATATATTGGCTCGCTATGGGGTAAGAAAGAGCTCACGGCTTCAGGGCCCTCTCCCATACGTTTTGCAAGTCCGCCAGGACGCGGCTGCGTGCACCCAACGCGCCTTGATTCGAGCCCCGCCTGGTCAGACATCCTTCGCGCAAGAGAGCGCTGGGTGCATACAACGCAAACCTAACGGTGGTGGCCTTCTGCACGTTCTCTTTATCTTCGCGTTGCATGGTGAGTGGTACTGTAACTGACCACGCAAAGCAGTGGAGCAGGCCATCGGCTGCAGACGGTGTGGATGCTTCAACTAAATTGCGTTGACAGTTTCCAGGAAGAGAAGGAATCCAACTTGAAACTGACAGCCGGCTGAGGACAGACAGGACGATCAGGCGTACACGTAGCGAACGTACACGTCCGATCAAGCGTCGACCGAGTAATTCAGTCTCACGTGGGTGAATCACAAGTTAATGACTTCTGTCTCAAGCGGAGCGCTGAGAGTCAAGAGGCGTCGATCTGCGTTCCTGGAAGCAAGATGATCAACCGACCGTTCTCGTGCGTGCAATCCTCTGCTTGCCACGGGCGAAGGGAGCGGAGGAGCCGCCCACCGCCCACTTTTCTTCCCTTCGTGCGACTGTCTGCCGTCGGCTGATTCCATAGAAAAATGGGGTCAGCACGGCAGTTACAAGGTCTCGATGCGATGGACTGCACACCGTTAGCGTGGCACCAACAGTCACATGCACCCTTGCGACAGCCTTGTGCTGGTACCTACAGTTGGGACGTGGTCTGATCTGCTCTCTCTCTCTCTCTCTCTCTCTCTCTCTTCGAGTTCTTCCGCTCTACGTCGCTCAGACTCGATTCTATCTCTTTCTCCGCCTCCGTTGCCAAGCTCCTCACATAAGAACACCCACACAACTCTCGAGCGTTGATCGCGTGTATGACGGTCACGTGGCTCTTCATCGGGAATCCTGGCGTCGGCAAGAGCACGCTGCTCAACTGCCTGCTCGGATACTGCGCGTTCCGCTCGGGCCTGAGCTTCGGCGGAGGCCTCACCACCGAGATCGCCACCGCGTACGACGCCACCCGCGACGCTCTGTTCGTGGACACGCCAGGTCTCTTCGACGTGGCCCAAGAGCAGGACGCTGCCGACGCCATCACGAGCGTGTTGCGAGCTCCCAGCGGCGGCGAGTTCAAGCTGTGCTTCTTCGTGCGGCTCGCCGAGGGCCGCGTCGTGTGCGACGACCTGGTGGCGCTCGAGCGCGTGTTGGACTCGATTCTGCTGGATGACGTACCGTTCGCGGTCATCATCAACGACGTCAAGGCGGTGGCGTACGCCGAGCTGGCCACGGGCGGCTCTGCGTTCAAGCGCGTGGTCGCGCAGATCAACAGCGGGCGGTACACGACGCCGCACATCCTCGTGGTGCCGCGCTTCCGGGCACTGTTCGAGGCCGACAACGCGCTCGTGAAGCTGCCCGCGGCGCTATGTGCGAGCCTCGAGCGGTTCCCGACGGTCTCGATCCCGCCCGAGGAGGTGAGGGACATCTACGTCCCGTGGTTCCGCGACGCCGTCGCTGAGCGTGCGGATGCGGTGGTCGCGATGGAGAAACCTGGCGCTGCCGAGGCGCATCTCCAGGTCGTGAGGCGCAAGAAGGGGTCGTCGTTCTGGCCTGCAGTCATGACGACAGTGAAGGTCGTCGGAAATGTCCTCGCGATCGCAGCCACCGTGGGCTTGCTATAGGAACGCGTGAAGAAGAAACAACAAAAAGGATAAAGAACAAGCATGTGTATGACAGTTCAAGGCAAGGCGGATCGTCACGTTGTGTGTATGTGTGCGTGAGAGAGAGAGTGAGAGAGAGAGAGAGAGAGAGAGAGAGAGAGAGAGAGAGAGAGAGAGAGAGAGAGAGAGACGCTGACACGAGCGACGGACAGCCTAAATTCGTGTCATTGTTTGTACTACGTAGCATACAATACAAGTGCAACCATTACATGAGCACACATTCGCTTTGCTGGCGCTGGTCCCTGACGAGCTGAAACATCATGTGCTGCTGCGCCTGGTAGAACGAGCGCGTGGCGGCGACTTCCCGCTGGTGATGCTCTTGGACGCGCCGATAGAACTGGCGCTCGCGCTCGATCTCGTCGCGATGGCGTGTCTGTAGCTGCATGAAGGTCTGCATCATCTTGGCATGGTCCGCGCGCAACGCCTCGAGCTGATTCCGCAGCTCTCGCGTCTGCGCCTCGAAGCTTTGCGTGTTGATGGGCGACACGGCGTCACGCGGAATGTGGATGACGGGCGCCCGTGACTCGAGGAACTCGACGACTGTGTTCGGCAGCTCGATGGTCTGGTTGTCCGACTCCTCCAGCTCACGGAACGTCGGGATGAAGCAGACGTGCGGCGTCGAGTATTTGCCTTGGTTCATGAGCGCCATGACCTTCTTGAACTCGGCGCCAAACTGCATCATCGCGTCGTACTGGCGGCGGCCGAGATTGTTGACGAGGATGGAGAACTTGAGGTCAGGGACGTCGATCGAGTCGAGCACGCGCTCGACCGTCACCAGGTCCTCGGAGACGATGCGTCCGGCCTGCATCCGCACCATGAAGAAGAGCTTGTAGTCGCCCGGCTCGGACAGCGCCTTGGTAATGGCCTTGGCTGCCTGCTCGAGGATGGTTCGGTCGGCGAGACCGGGCGTGTCCATGTAGGCGATGTCGCCGGCCACATACTTTTGGTAGTCCTTGGTGAGGCCGCCGCCCCAGGACAGCCCCGACTGGAACACGGTGTGGCCGACAAGGCAGTTGATGAGCGTGCTTTTGCCGGTGCCGGGGTTGCCCATGAAGAGCCGATTCTCGCGCACGTACGGGCTCATGGTGGTGGTGGTGGTGTATGTGTGTCTCTCTCTCTCTCTCTCTCTCTCTCTGTCTGTGGGTGGGTGGGCTTGGCTGGTGCTGATCGACGCGTCACAAATTGAGGAAAGCAATCTTGTCAGAGCTCTCTTGTTCGATGTCTCGGATAGGAGCGTGTGATTTCTATAGAAATGAGCGAGTGAGTGTGCACAGAAACTGCTGTGTGGTCGTGAGCTTAGGATGGTCAGACGATAGGGTGCAGGGCGCGTCCAGAGGATGCGATACAGTTTCTGACGCGATGGAGAGAAGAAAAGCGACCTCCTGAAACTTAGGGAGCCTACTCTGTCGACGCTGTATCCAGTCCATCGAGCGCCCTTACACTACGCGAGCACGGTCTGCTCTTGAAGCCACCCGACCCGTCGTGTCCTGTCTGTCCTCAGCTGGCTGTCAGTTTCAGAATGGAATCCTTCTCTTCGTCGAAACGTTGAACCCACGTGAGTTGAAACGTCCACACTGTCTACAGTCGGTGGTCCGTTTCAACTGCTTTGTGTGGCCAGTTACAGTTCATTGGACTGCGCAACGCTCAAGTGAAGAAAACGAAACGAAGCTTTTGTGCAACAGCTCTCTACAGTTAAGTTGGAAGCGCATGCACCCACCGGGTGCCGCCCAGCGCCTTCTCCTTCTCCTTCTTTTTCTTTTTCTTCTCCTTCGTCTTCGTCGCCTGCTGTTTGTTTCTTCTTCTCGCAATTGTTCTTCTCTTCCCCTCGGTCCTTTGTCTTCCTGTCTCTTTCCTTCTACGCAGTCAATCGCTCTCCCTTAGCAATCAGCGTCGGTGTGAAGCGCAGTACAGTGCGCGCTCGCTTCAACCAAGATCGATCGGATGAGCCGGGCACAAGTAGAAAATTGACAAACTTCGCTGGGGGGCACGTTCAGCGCGGAGAATTTCTCCGCGCTCGACGTGAACGTGCCCCGTTTGAGCTGTCGCCCTCCTAGTGTTGGGTTGTGGTGGGCTATCGAGAACGGACGAGACTGGAGTACTACGTTGTAGGCTGCTGGATAATCGAGCAGCCAGGATTGGGGTGTGAGAGCTTGACGCTCTTAGCGTCGAACCAAAACCTGCCTATGTAAACCGGTTTTCCTGGTGCGCAATCGCGCTTCCAGGAGCGGACCTTTCTTTCGTTCTTGTGAACTGATCTCGATCGAATCGACTCGGTGAGAACAATAAATGCACTCGTGGCGGTCACTTTTGGTCTTTGCCTTGCGAGTAGCGACAGCCCGAGTCTCCGTGTCTGGTCCAACCCGCGCCGTGGAAATGACTGGAGTCGCGGTACACAACACCAAGCAGGGAGTCGCTGCAAATACTCGACGCCTCACGTCTGCTTCATCCCGACGTTCCGTGATTGGAGGAGTCGGACAACCAAACCATCGAGCTGCTGAACACAGTCGTCGAGTTCCTCGAGTCGCGGGCGCCCGTCATCCACATTCCGCGTGACGCAGTGTCGCCCATCAACATGCAAAGCTTCGAGGCGCAGACGCGAGAGCTGCGGAATCAGCTCGAAGCGTTGCTGGTGCCTACAGTTGGGGCGTGGCCTGGTCTGCCAGACCAGGCCACGCCCCAACTGTAGGTACCAGCATTAGGCTGACGCAAGGGTGCGTATGGCTGTTGGCGTCTCACCAACGGTGTGCTGCACACCATGTGCAGTCCATCGCGTCGAGACTTTGAAACTGCCGCGCTGACCCCATTTTTCCATGGAATCAGCCGGCGATCGACAGTCGCGAGAAGAGTAGAGAAGGAGACAAGAGGAGAGTGGTGGACGTCTCGTCCGCTCCGTTTGCTCGCGGCAATCAGACGATTGCAAGCGAAGAGACCGGTCGGTTGATGCTCTTCCTTTCATAAAAGCGGATCGATTGGTCTACTAGACCCGGTCTCGAGCCAAAATGGGCGAAGCTCAACCATATCCGTTTTAGCTAGCGCACTTTCGAACAACCAGGCGACAACCAACGCAGTCTGACGAAGATCAGGAGCTATCTTTCGCGAAGAGATGAACGATAGGCAGACAAATAGGAGCTCGAGACGCGGCAGGCGAAGAAAACGGCGGAACCGAACGATCAAATCGCATCATGCAGCCACGTCAGACACACACGGCATGAGCGTCAAGGAGAACTGGTTGTTCCTTGGCAACCCTGGCGTCGGCAAGAGCACACTGCTCAACTGCCTCATTGGGAGGCAGGAATTCGACTCGGGACTGAGCCATGGCGAGGGCCTAACCAAGGAGTACAGCCAAGTCGTTGTCGACGGCATTGCGTACATGGACACGCCAGGGCTCGCGGATGCCCAGAGGATCAAGCAGGCTGCCCACGAAATTACTATCGCGCTCCGGCAAAGCGGCAGATACAAGCTCTTCTTTCTCGTGCGACTTCAATCCGGCCGCATTGTCGAGGAAGATCTCGTGACGGTCGAAAGTGTGCTGGACGCAGTCAAAGTCAACAACGTCACATTCTCCGTCGTGCTCAACGATGTTAACAAGCGACAATTCGACATGCTAATGAAGCAAGGCAAGGAATATGAACTGGTGAAATCGACCATCAACAGGTGCAAATACCAGCCATCAGCGACCTGTGTCGTCCCCAAGATCGACGAGCTAGAGGAATCGAGTGCTGTCGTTCGGCTGCCAGACCACGTGTACAAGTTCATGCGCGAGGAAGCGCCTGTGATATTGATCCCAGAACAACAAGTCAATGAGGTGAATCCTTCTAACTGGCAGCATCAATTAGAGGAGTTACGAAAGGCAATCGCCGAGATGCAGCGAATGCTAAAAGATATGATAGAGCAAGCACGGAACCTGCAGCAAGCACACGAGCGAGAGATGGCTGCTATTCAAGGAAAGTACGTGCTAGTCGAAGACAATGCCAGAGATGACGGATACTGTCGTGTGTCTATCCATGCAAGTGACGCAGACTACATCGAGTTATCACCCAAAGCATCGAGCTCGATGGGCTTCGACGAGGGCGCACTTCGGGAGGGCCGCCCCCCGCGTCTTTGCAGCAGAGTCGTCGTTGGCCTACTCGTCCACTGCGCAGCTATTGGGATCGTGTCTTCGGTGCTCACGGTGACAACGGTTCGGAACCTCGAGGCAGCCAAAACGGAACTACATTCAACTGTGATTTTCTGGCATTGGCTGCCATTCGCATGTCGGGTGGTTTGGGCTATCTTTTCAGACTGTGTGCCATTGTTTGGTCGCCGGCGCCGCTCGTACATGCTCACTGGATGGTGTATTTGCCTCGTTATGATGCTCTCCGCGATCTTTCTCGGGCGTAGTGACCCCTATGAGTCTGACCAGGAAAGCGATCGAACACTAAGTCGAACGGGGAAGGCTCTGGTGGTCGTAACAACACTGGCATCGTGTGGTTTTTCACTCGCTCACGCCAGCGCTGAAGGCTTGATAGTGGAGATCGCTCAGCGTGAGCCGCAAGCTCGCCGTGGGAGGATTCAGTCGGTGTGCTACGCAATGGGTAGCACGGCTTCTGCTATTGGTACGCTATTTGTCGAACTGGTATATGATGGTGAAAGAGAAGATGATGATTTCGATTTCACGCCTGGTTTCTCGATCGTGATGATCATCCTCACAATCGTTCTCGTTCCGGCTTTTATTGGCACGTGGATCTTCATTCAAGAGGAAAGGAATCCCATCTCGATATCGAACCCCTCGTTCCGCATTCGCTCACACGTTTCTGAGCTGTGGCGTCGCCTTCGAACTTGTGCAGTGAACCAAGTGATATTGTTCATCATCTTCAGTTACGTGCTCGTCTCGATTTCATGTGCGGAGCGCGCCGTGAAAACCAGTTACATTGTAAGTACTTCGTATGCGACTCAGATAGCTCAAGCCGTCGTCGGTAAGACTGTCTATGCCGCTGGTGTCGGGATGATCGCTCTATTCGGCATCAACTGGAATTGGCCCAAGACCATAGCAATTGCAACCATTGTGATGTTTGTTCTGGATGCCTTAGGGACTCTCGTGACTGTGTGGGTGCCTCTCTATCAAGCTCGATTTTGGGTTAGTCTTCGGATCGCGACGAACGGACCTCTTGCTGTGTTTGATATACTGGTAATGTTTGTCTTCGTTGAGCTGGCTGGTGAAGGATGTGAAGCCACCATGTTCGGTTTGTTTGCCGGGTTGATGAGTCTCTCCAGCAAGTTGGCTTCCACGCTCTCAGATACGATCAATCACACCTGGGACAACGACTTCGACAGCAATTACCCAGACGGTGCTGTTGCAACTGCGGCATTTGTCACATACGCCTGTTGGCTCCTGTCGTTGCCGTTTCTGGCGTTGCTTCCAGACCAGAAAACCAAAGTGCAGCAGCTTATTCGCGAGGGAGAAACGAACTCGACGCAGCTTTTCATCACTTTTCTCGTGATGATCTTCTTCGTCGTATGGACCATCATGGTTCAGATGATGGCGAACTATCCCGGTACTAGTTGCCTTCGGATCGCTGGCGGCAAGGGCTGCGATGAGTGATGTTCGCAAAGTGTGTGCTATCCTTTTGGGTGCCCGTGGGGCCATACTCATCAAGTGGTACCAGGTCGATTGATGCATCCACAGAAATGTGTGTTCCAATGCATGATCCATCCGTTTTGTGTTGACTGAAGATCACAGTGCGGATATCGATGATTGAGCGCCCTCGTTTGTGGCTCCCATGCTCCTTCGCTCGCCAACAGTCTGCTCGCGGGCGGTGAGAGTACGAAGAGCATCGTGACTCGGCGTGCTGTGATGAATATTAATCAGTGTTGTGTTTTTCGGGGCTGTGAGGGCTGATGACACGCATTGTGCTTGTTCTACCACATCAACAGAAACTATGCACGAATGTGTCGACTCGTGTAATACGTGTCTTGGCACATTCTCTTGCTCTCAGGATACGACTGGATTCGTCGTTGGCACAGTCGGTCTGGATGCCCGTTTCCGGCTGTTGGGTAGACCGTGAATGGTCCGCCCTGTCAACAACACATGCTATAATGCTATCCACGCCATGAGTCCTACATACTGCATTGGCTCGTATCTTCCGAGGCTAGGACAGGTGAGATGGATCTCAGGCTCGTCGTGTCGATAGATTGATGACTCGACTCTCTTCCGATCGTTGAATCCACAATGTGCAAGCCGTGTTTGTTCCATGCAAACGCGCTCTTGCTCGAGTACCTCTCGAAGCGCCAGTGTTCAGCTCTGCGCTGACGGCATCGTAGGGTTATCCTAGTTCAGGCCCCAGGCTGGTAACTTAATACACCTCATCATCATCATCGAAGCGCCAGTGCCTCTGCACGATAGTCGCTTGTGTCGATAGCAGTGACAACCTCAGGGGACAACTCGATCTCACTTGCTTGCTCAACAGCATCGACAATCTCTTGTAGTGACCGCCTCGTGCGACACTAACGCGGCCCAAAGAAATCGTGGTCAGTCGTGACCGCCGGCTCGTCGGGGCCGGGTGCCGCGCGTCGGCGTACATTAGCGTCAGCCTCAGCAAGTCCTGCCTGGTCACCGAGAAACGTCACACGCGCGTACGCGTCTGCGTTCTGGCGCTCACGCTCGATCTCGTCGCGATGGCGTGTCTGTAGCTGCATGAAGGTCTGCATCATCTTGGCGTGGTCCGCGCGCAACGCCTCGAGCTGCTTCCGCAGCTCTCGCGTCTGCGCCTCGAAGCTTTGCGTGTTGATGGGCGATACGGCGTCACGCGGAATGTGGATGACGGGCGCCCGTGACTCGAGGAACTCGACGACTGTGTTCGGCAGCTCGATGGTCTGGTTGTCCGACTCCTCCAGCTCACGGAACGTCGGGATGAAGCAGACGTGCGGCGTCGAGTATTTGCCTTGGTTCATGAGCGCCATGACCTTCTTGAACTCGGCGCCAAACTGCATCATCGCGTCATACTGGCGGCGGCCGAGATTGTTGACGAGGATGGAGAACTTGAGGTCAGGGACGTCGATCGAGTCGAGCACGCGCTCGACCGTCACCAGGTCCTCGGAGACGATGCGTCCGGCCTGCATCCGCACCATGAAGAAGAGCTTGTAGTCGCCCGGCTCGGACAGCGCCTTGGTAATGGCCTTGGCTGCCTGCTCGAGGATGGTTCGGTCGGCGAGACCGGGCGTGTCCATGTAGGCGATGTCGCCGGCCACATACTTTTGGTAGTCCTTGGTGAGGCCGCCGCCCCAGGACAGCCCCGACTGGAACACGGTGCGGCCGACGAGGCAGTTGATGAGCGTGCTTTTGCCGGTGCCGGGGTTGCCATATCGCTCACCTCCTCGGGCGGGATCGAGACCGTCGGGAACTGCTCGAGGCTCGCGCACAGCGCCGAGGGCAGCTTCACGAGCGCGTCGTCGGCCTCGAACAGTGCCCGGAAGCGCGGCACCACGAGAATGTGCGGCGTCGTGTACCGCCCGCTTTTGATCTGCGCGACCACGCGCTTGAACGCAGAGCCGCCGATGATGATGATGATGGTGTATTTAGTTACCGGCGGTTGCTTGAACTATTATACCCCTAAGGACGATAGCTGGTGGCTTCACGTCCCGTCTGGATCCGGCGCTGCGGCCACAGGCTGCTGCGACTCTGAGCTGCTGCGGTGGTGCGGTCGCCGGATGCGCCAAGACAGCTCGCTAGCAGATGGTGACAGCGACTTGTTCTCGGCCCAGTGATTGTAGTCATTCCATAGCCAGTCGCCAACCACGACGGGCTCCGGGCGTCCGTCCTGCGTCAACGTCTGTATGCTGCGCTTCGTGTCCATCGCCATATTCGCGGCTTGATCAGCCATTTTGTTGTACGTGCGATAGTGGTGATGCCAGTTGGTGATCTTGAGACGATCGGCTGTAGCGCGTGCGAGTTCGTAGAGCGGTCGAAGGCGCTGCGTTTTCGGCCGTCGCCGCCGCAGCATTTGCTGAAGTATAAGTCTGCTATCCCCAATGACCTCGAGGGGGAGGAAGCCGTGTGATTCCGCTGCGATGAGTCCGTGGCATAAACCTTGGTACTCGGCGTAGTTGTTGGTGGTAGCTTGGGAGTTGTACGACATCGAAGCGATCCATACAAGGCGTGGCGAGGGGGCAATCTCGACGATCACCGAGCCACTGCCGCCCGGGCCGGGGTTGCCGCGGCTACCACCGTCGAAGAAGAGGAGGTATTGTGTTACCTGTTGTGGCTTTCGAGGCACCCCTTCCGTGGTTGTTGCCATCTTGAGCAGGAGCGCCAGAATCTGCCGAACCAGATGCGGGTCCTCCGGGGCTGACTCGTTGGTGTCGCTGGCTGCGCTTCGTAGCCGAGTAGCCCAGCCGTGGATCGTCGGGTAGAAGTCGTCGTGCCGTGTGGACTCACCTTCTTCCCGGGCCTGGATGGATCGGCGCCAGAGGCGTTGCATTCCACATGTGACGACGAGTAGCCACGCCCTGTCCGTCCAGAAGGTGAGATGGTCGCTGACGTACGAGCCATTACCGGTGAGTTGATCCCTCCACTGGAATTCCGTCGCTGGCGGGGAGCACGAGAAGATCGCCTGCTTGAGCGTGGTGTCGGGAACCGTGGCAGCGCCCCACACGTTCGCCACCTTCTTCCACAGCGCACGTGCCGCTGGACAGTCCCACATGATGTGAGATGTAGTAACCGAGCCCGCGTGAGTACAGCCGTGTCGGGAACAACGGGCGGGTTCCGGTGGACGCGGGTGGAGGTGGAGTTGGTGGTGTCGCAATCGCATCCAAAGTTGTGTGTCTGGTGGCGTCAAGCCTTCTCGCTTTGCGAACTCGTGCCATGGGACGAGCGCCAGGGAATCGGCAATGTCTGTGTCCGCTGTGTGCCATCTCTGCTCGCGAGCCGTTCGCGCTGTGAGTCCTTGGCGGCGAGCGCTGCTGCCAAGGGCTCTCAGGTAGTGTCGACGAGTCGGTCTCCACGGTTTTGAGCCCCTCCACACTTGGACGAGGCGTGTTAGGCGTGGGAGGCATTCGAAGACTGGGGTGAGGAAGCTGCCAGCCAGTTGAATTGGCTGTTGCCGCTGTAACTGGTGCTGGGATTCGACGTGTTCCGTGTGAGTAACGTGGCCTTCGTCAATGCGTGCCAAGATGCCGCTCTTCCACGTCCAGTGAGTGTCCACCTTCTCCGGGATGTTGTACGCGGGGATCGTGTATTGTTCGTTGGGCCAGCTGGTAATGTCGGGGAAGTTCGCAACCAACGTGTCGCAAAGCAACCGGAAGGTACAAGCAGCGGCATTTGAGAGAGGAAAGGCCGCCTTTGGTCTGAACCTGAGGACTCGGTGCCCCACGCAGTACCAACTGACAAAGTCCTTCACACAGCTACCAGTTCCGAGTGATTTCAGGTGACCAGATGTGAGGAGGTTGCCATCGACGGCGATAATCGCCGAGGTCGTTCTTGTGATTGTGAGATGTTCAATCCAGTCGCTGCTCTGTTGACCATGCGCCTGCTGTCGGAGTCGAAGGATCTCCTGTCCCCCGATTCGATGGAAGGTGGTGTAGTCGCGTTCATACTCACCGCGCCACCATCGCCACTCACCGTTCGTCTGTAGGGCGCGGATGCCGTCTTGGACCAACATCTGCGTCGGGAAGTCAACAGATATTCCGTAAATCCATTCCAGCGCCCTGCGGCCGGACGACCACAAATCTTCTGCCAGTCGGGCTTGTTTCGGCTTCTCGCGGAGGAAGACCGTCGGCTGTACTGGCTCGGCAGCTTGACCGAGGATCTCAGCGATGGTGAGCCTGATACCACGCGGGTCGTAGCACCACCGCGATACCGCTAGCGCTGCCGTAGTCTGAAGTTCCAATGTGAAGTCTGGGAGGCCCACCCCACCCTCGCCCACAGGCAGCCGTGCCAGCGGTTTGGCGAGCCAGTGTTGTGCTCCTTCTCCGCGGCTGAGATGGTCACGAAATGCTGCCCAAACGAAGTTGCGGAGACATTTGTCCACTCGGTTGATGGAGTTTTTGCTGGGCCAACAGTGGCGGGCGACGAAGAGGGCCTTGGGGAGTGCAATAGCTCGCGCTAGTAGGGCGCGTTGGCGCACCGTGTGGGTCTTTTCCCCTGCCATCGCAAGTCGTCGTTGGATCTGGGTCAGGGTGACTCTCCAGACTTCCGAATCGGAGATCTGGCGCCCAACCTGGGCTCCGAGGTAGCGGCAGCGTTCCTTTAGGCGGAGTTGCGTGAATCCAGCGTGCCTCGGGGGATCGGCCGCGTTGGGGTCGAGCCGGATTGCCACGCTTTTGGCCTTGTTCACTGCCAGGCCCGACGCGAGCTCAAACTGGATTAGATGGCGTTCGACGCGACACAAGGCGGAGTCATCCGCGATGTACAGCGCTGTGTCATCCGCGTACCCGGCGCAAGCAGGGAAGTTGGGGAAGGCGTCTCCAAGGGGGGGTGCAAGGCTTGTGTCCTGCTCCATCGCGCGATAAAGTGGATCCATAGCAAGGATGAACAGAAGCGGTGCCAGCGGGCAGCCCTGACGGATGCCCCGCGTCATCGGGATCGCTCTGGAGAGGAAGCCGTTGACCCGGAATCTGCCAGTCGTGTTAGCATGAGCGACCATTACGGCGGTGCAAAATGCCGTCGGGAAGCGTCGGGCCAGGAGACATCGCCCGAGGTGGCCCCGGTCGAGCGAGTCGTACGCTTTTTTGATGTCCAGGAGGACAGCTATCGTCGGCAAGCCATCTCGGGTTGCAACCTTCTGTGCGCTCGTGAATAAGTCGATTGTGTCATGGATAGACCTGTCGGGGACAAAGCCTGCTTGACTTGGGGAAATGATGCTGGATAGCGTCGGTCGTAGTCGTCGTGCAAGGATTCGCATGTAGATCTTGTAGTCAGTATTGAGGAGGGCGATCGGCCTGTATCCTAGGGGGTCATCAGTGCGGCCCGACTTTGGGATGCAAACGATGGTGGCTTCCTGGAAGCTGGTTGGCGTGAGACCATCCTGAAAGCACCTCTGGAACAGTGTGTGAAGAATCGGCGCGAGGTGGTCAGCGTGATCGCGGTACCACGCGTTTGGTAGGCGGTCGGGGCCCGCGCTCTTGGAGCGCTTGCACTGGCGGAGCCCCTGGCGCACCTCCTCTATCGTGATTGCCGCGGCTAGCCTGTCGATCTGCTGCTGGTTAAGTTCGTTCCCTGCGGGGGCGGCGAACTCCTTCGGTGGTCCGGCCGTGGCCCGTTGCGTGAAGACGTCCACCCACCCATCCGCCATGCGGTTGGCCAGATCGGTTGTGCGTCTCGCGGGTGCCAGCGGGTGCTGGCGAAGCGCGGTGATGACGGTTGCTGCTCTCGGCAGCGCCGCCCTTGCAAAGAAGGCTTTTGTCGCGGTCGGTCCCACCGCCACCTGCTGTTGTAGTCGTTGGCGTCGCTTCAAGTCGTGCCATCGGTCCACTGTGAGGCGGAGGAGCGTCTCGCCGTGCCGCCGCTCGTCCAATGTGAGGTCGGGGCGGCGCATTCGACGCCTCAAGCGTGCTAACTTGGTTTTATACGATCGGTTGACCAGTGCGACGGCATCTCGTGTGCGTGACCGGATCGCTGCCGCCATGTTACTTTTGAATTGGTCCCAGGCGTCTACCAGGGCCTGTGCCGGGGCGTTTGATCGGTTCAATCCGTTAACGACGTCACCGAGGCTCTGTAGAAGGACGACGGACGCGTCCTCCACTGACTGTCGGGCACATCTTGGGGGCGGGTACAGTTTGGCTTGGCGACGAGTTGCTGTTCGTTTGCCGGGATCCAGCAGTCGGAGGCTTACGGCCGCATGGTCTGAGGGTCCTCCAAGATCTACTGCGGTGACCGCTTG
Source organism: Pythium insidiosum (assembly GCA_022836835.1). NCBI lineage: Eukaryota > Oomycota > Peronosporomycetes > Pythiales > Pythiaceae > Pythium > Pythium insidiosum. The sequence goes on from JAKVDI010000058.1 coordinate 152,767, forward strand.
GATCCAGTCCAGGTAGTCGACGCTGATGTACCAACGATCGATGCGACTGGTCTCGATGGTGTCCCCAACTTTGTATCGGTAGGTGTGGGTCTCCGCGCGGAATCGCTCGACTTCTGCTTGGTCGTCTTGGTCATCGGGGAAAAAGGGCTCGAGGGCATCCATGAGGTTCCACGCGACTAGCCAGTCTTGGAGTTCCTTGCAGAAGTGAGTGGCGCTATTGGGGCGGTAGCTTCGGTCTAGTTCGGGTATGTTGGTGCAATTGAAGTCGCCTCCAACCACCACGGGCCCGGAGTGTGTTAGTCTCGTATCGGCCAGGCGTCTGTAAAAGGCTTTGCGCTCTCTCGCGTGCGTTGGGGCGTAGACATTGACCACGAGTGTGGAAACCTCGTCGACCACACAGGTGATTGCTATGAAGTGCTCACTCCAGAGGTCTGGGATGGCAGGCTGGGATATCTTGATGATGTACGGGTTCAGGAGGATGGCAACACCCCCCGATCTGGCTTGATGTTCCGACCAGTATGACATTCTCGGAGCATTCTTGGTGAAGCCCCATCGCGCCCTATAGCGCTGTTGCATGTCAACACTGTCTTGCGCCGTTGTGTGCGTCTCCTGCAATAGCGTGATGGCAGCAACGGTGCTGTCTTCAGCCGCACAGAATAGCTCGAACCAGCGTTCCGTCTGTCCTGGGTCCTTGGGGAGTCCTAGGACATTCTGCGTGCGCAGCAACCGGCTCGCTGCATAATGCGGGTCTTTTCGTTTGGCCTTCGTGTGTCGTTGTCGGGTATACCCTCGACGAAACCGAACACGAGTTTCGCGGAAGGCTCGCTTGAGTTGTTTCTGGTATTTTTGTGTAGTCGTTGGCTGGAAGTGGACACGAATGTCCTCCGAAAATGTAGTGATGCAGTTATCCAATGTGTTGGTGTCCTCCGACTTGCTTTCTGCTGTCGGTGTGGGCTGGGATCGGGACACGTTTCGATCACAGCCTACCCACGGGGGTGGCCTACCTGTGTTCCCCCTCGTTGCCGTTCGAGGGGGTCGTGCTCTCCCGAGCAATGCTTGCCGCAACGTCGGGGATGCTGGTCCACTTGTGACACCGGATCTCTGCCAGCAGTTGCCTCGCGTCCGCTGCTGTCTCAGAGATCCAGGTGTGGGCTGCTCGGCTCCTCTCCGCCAGTGGCATGGCACCAGGAATGGAGACGACCAGTGCCACCATCAGTTTGAACGTCTCAGCCGCTTCCGACGAGGGCAACGTACGGTGTTGTTGGACGTCCCGCTCCACTGTGGCGGCAAGTTCCGTCCACCGCTTGGGGTCCTGGGCCGCCTTCCATCGTTGATCCGTCGTTTCCCCTTGCAGTAGTGTCAGTTGCATCAGCCTGGCAGCTCTGTCGGGGGGTAGCTCGTGTTGCCACGCCGTGAAGACCGCCGTTCTGCCGATCATCGTCAGCTCCTTGCCCAGTCTTGTGATTAGATTGGTTGGCCAACGGACCAATGCAACCAACGGGTGGGGCAGCCAGCGCATAAAGTCAATTGCGACCTCAACTGACCCCATGCGTCGCTCTAGCGCCGCTGTCATTGCCTCTACCGTTTGTCGCCCATCTTCCTCAGTGTGAGCCGGTGCCGATGGGGATCTCATCGCTTTCAGGTTGTCCCGCTCGGCCGCCCTCCAGAGGTTCCGCTCCAGACTGCGTAGTCGTTGGTGGGGGTTGAGTTGGTCGAGTAGCTGTACAACGAGCTCTGGTGACAGGTCCAGTTCCGCATGCTGTGACGCCTCTGACTCACCGGATGACGGGGTGTAAAGCGATCCTGAGAGTTGAGATGGAGTCTCCAGTTCGGCGTCACGGGCAAGCAGTACCAGCGGGGTCTTGGAGTAGGCAGCGTATCGGCCTTGCTTCATCAGTGCCCAGTTCATCCTGTCCCGCATTGAGTCACCATCAATATCGTCCAGCCAGCTTTTATACCACGGTTCTGGGAAGCGGAAGGTCTTGAAGTGACCGCCACTGTGGACGATCACACGGGGGATCACTTGGTGGTTGATCAACGTTTGAAGGAAGGCCCACGCGCCTGTGTCGCTTGGTGTGAGAATGGACATGCACTCGTCGTAATCGAAGCGCGCGTCCGCTTGTTCCACCATGTAGACTTGCACGTGTGCGTCAGCTCCGATCACGAACAGAGGTTCGCGAAGATACCACACCATTCCAAAGATTTCTTCGGCTCCGCTCCAGTGCTCTCTTGGTATCGCCGTTCCGGCGGGGATTGAGTACGCCGACCAGATGTGTTCGACGATTTCATCATACTTGGTCGCTTCCGGCACTCCGTCCTCCCTTATTCCCGTGTACCGGGCATGTAGATCGTTCACGTTCACTGTGCCGTCGTGGACCATTTGGGGGAGGTAGTGAAGCAAATACGTGTTGCAGATCTGTTTGAGCTTGTACGCTTCAAGGGTTGCGAACTTGCCGCTGCCGATCGTTTTCTCTGGGAGTGACTGTCTGAGGCAGCCGTCTATCGCCTGGTGGAAGCAGCGACCGTCGCTCTGATTATCGACAAGTCGGCCTTGAAACAAGCGGCACCAGTCAGTCAAGCACGTGATTACTTCGGGGCACTGTTCGGGGCTGGCAACGAGCTCATCTTGGTCTTGGCTTGACCAACTCGGTCCATCAGACTTGATGGGGGTCACTGCGTCCGTTGAGACTGTTGGCATCCCATGTTCTGGCACTCCTTGCTCCGTGCTCCTGATAGTCGATGCACCTTCGGAGGTAATCGCGTCTGCTTTGTCCCTACCAACGGGCCCGAAGAATTCAGTCAGCGACGGTTGTGCTGGTGTTCGTGTGTCAGCAGTTGGGATCCGTGCAGCTGCTCGTTTCCACTTAGGCTGTTCTTCCTCCGGCAAGAAGTCATCACTGTCGCTGGCTGTGCTCCGGATAGGATGTTTTGCTGTGGTCGGGGCTGGGTGTGTGGTGCGGGCTACCTTTGCCGGCTCGTCAATAGAGACGGGTTGGTTTTCGCCGGATTGTCCCGGGCGCTCGCGTTTACGGGGGGAAAGCATGCGAGGTGCTTCTGGCATGCATTCGTCGTCTCCGTCGTTATCTGAAGGCCTCGGACCGTCTTCTTCTGATTTTTCCCGCTGCTCACGCTGCGGTTCCTGGACGTGAGACGCTTGCTGTGGTGCGGCTGTGTTCAGTGTCGACGGAGCCTCAGGTAACCCGCTCTCAGCAGGTGTCGGTTCATCTTCTACCGCCACTGTCGAGCTAGTTGGCGTTTGTTGTTGCGCGAACGCTCTGCGCAGAGCGCCACCTGAGCGCGCTTCAGAACCCCGGCGGGACGCCGCTCGCTGCGGCGTGCTTGTACCGCTGGACTTTCCACTTCTGCCGCGGTTTGAGGTCGAACCAGGGGTCCCGGGCCTAGACTTGATCGATCTGCGTTGGACTATTTTCGGCTTCCTGTCGCCATCATCTATTCCAGACAGTGCTAGTGCCACCGTTGTGTCAATCGTGAGGCACGGTTTGGATTGGCCTTCGGGGGTGGGGGTCTTGGGATCCGTGTCGGTGCATTGCGCTGGGACTGTTGCGCTGTTCTTGACGGGGACATCGCTGCAGCTCGGTGCCTCCGGTGCGTTTGTGCTGGACTCACTGGTGAGGACACTTTTGGCGTTGTGTACCTCGTTGAAATGGTTCGCCTGTGACGAACGCTGGTCGTTACTTTGCATCACAGGCTTCTCCACGTCCAGGGAAGTGCCGTTGCCGGTTGTCGCCACTGGTGTCGATTCAGTTCGTGTATCGACATGAGTTGGGCGTTGGTTCCCTTCCGGGTCGGTTCGGTGTGGGCGTTTTGGCGTGGCGGACTGCTGTTGGAGCAATGTCTTTGCAACGAATTCGCGTTGCTCTCGGAGTTCTTGTTCACGCTTTGCCAGCTTTGCAGCCGCCATTGCGTCGACCGCAGACTTGGCACGTTGGCTGATTGCGCGACGCTCTGTCGCCGCCGCTTCCGCGTGCGCTCGCTCCTCTGCCTCTGTGTCTCTAGTTGAGCGTTCGCTTGCCCGAGCCTCGGCCCTCCTTTGTCGGTCAAGTTCGCGTCGTTTTTGGTCGGTTGCTTCCTGATACTGTTCTTCCAGCTTGCGTCCCAACTGAGGAGCGCAGATCTCTCGCAGTTTGATCAGTTGCGTTCGTAGGTCTTTTTTGCTCCGTATTCTGGAGCAGAACTCCTCGCCCCGCTCGCTGTCAATAGTGACATTGATCGAGTGGGCACCTAGACTGGCATTCCGATCTGCCGTTTTGCAGTCCTTCGATGCATGCTGCGTGCTTAAGCACTGAACACAAGGGAACTTAAACGAGGAGAGGTGGTGGTGGACGTACACCGAGTAGGCCTCGTCTCCATGACACACGTTGATCTTGCGGACGTCGACCAGCTCGCGTGGACAGCTGAGTTGTGCGTACGTCAGTCGCCAGAAATGTGGGGCGAATGCTCGCCCATCGGGCGGCAGTTCCTCGATGCAGAGAGGTTGTGTCTTCGCCACTCCTCTCGCGATGGCTCGCACTTCGCGTTGCGTCTTCGACTCAAGACCCAACAGGAGGATCGAGTACTGGAGAGCGGTTGCCCCCTCATCAAATCCTAGGTGCGGGTCGCTTGCTGATAGGGTGTCAGACGCTTTAAGAGTGACCTTGATCTTCCGGGACATGAACGGTAGGGTGCGGTTTTTCCATTTGTTTCTCACGACTGGCGAGGTGAATGTCAGTGTGACCATCTGGAACTTGGCCTGGCAGGTCGTCGTATAGTGGTCTGCAAACAAAGCGTCGATCGTTGCTTGGCGCCGTTCCCCCCCTGCTTCGGTGGCTCCTTTTTGCAGGAGGTTCCAGAAGTGGCGGTTGGCGTTGAACCGGGGTAACATGATTCCTCGTGGCAGGCGGACGTACAAGCGGTACAGGAGGTGCCGCTTGTGGTAGTCCACCAGGACGTCCAGCTCGTCGGCAACAAAGGTCTCCGTGAAGAACTTGGGCACTGTGGCGAGGTGCAATTGTCCTGTCGACCAGAGGAACGTAGTCTGCTGTTCGATCTCGGTCATTGCGCGTTGATAACCATCCGGGACAACGTTGGCAGACTTCAGGGCACAGGCATAGTACTGTGCTAGTGGTCCGCTCGTGTCCATTGTAGCCGCAGATTGTGGGTGTTCAAAGTCGTCATCACTTGGGCTGGATCCCTCACCAGAGAGCGTTTTGCGGAGCTTCTCGGCTCCTTCTGTCGACCATGGCAGTGGTGCTTCCCGGGTCCCTTTTTGTCCGGCCGCGCTGACGTTGGACGCTGCTTCGTCCAGCGCGGCAGAGGCTTGATCGGGGCCCGTAGTGCGCTCTGCGCCAGCCTGCGGTTGCGAGGAGCCGTCGTGGGCGTCGCTTGGGTCGTGTGCCTCGCTTGCCCTCCATGTTGGAGAGGTGTTCGAGGTTTTTTCGGTCGTGTTCGAGGTTTGGCCCGTCGTTGGATTTGTGGCTGTCCCAACGTGTGGGTGGCCTTCCGAATCCTGAACGGTCGCTGGTGCAGCCGCCGCATGGTCGGCCTGCTTTGAGGCGAAGTCGACTGCGGCGGTCGCCTTGGTGGGTTGATGGTTGTCGTTCACGTCTTGGTGGGAGGAGATGCTAGATGCGTGAATATCGATGGAGCGGCTGTCTCCACCGACGTCTCCCTGCATACTTCTCCCCCCTCCGGGGTCGTCGGGGCGCGCACGGGGGCTCGCCGTCATCAGGATCGCAAATGTCAGGGCGTTAAGCGCACTTCCCACGCCGCTCTGTCGAGGATCCTGGTATGCCGAAGGGTCACTTGAGCCGTCGGTTGCAAATTTGGAAGTGAACGCAGAGCCGCCCGTGGCGAGCTCGGCGTACGCCACCGCCTTGACGTCGTTGATGATGACCGCGAACGGCACGTCATCCAGCAGAATCGAGTCTAGCACGCGCTCGAGCGCCACCAGGTCGTCGCACACGACGCGGCCCTCGGCGAGCCGCACGAAGAAGCACAGCTTGAACTCGCCGCCGCTGGGAGCTCGCAACACGCTCGTGATGGCGTCGGCAGCGTCCTGCTCTTGGGCCACGTCGAAGAGACCTGGCGTGTCCACGAACAGAGCGTCGCGGGCGGCGTCGTACGCGGTGGAGATCTCGGTGGTGAGGCCTCCGCCGAAGCTCAGGCCCGAGCGGAACGCGCAGTATCCGAGCAGGCAGTTGAGCAGCGTGCTCTTGCCGACGCCAGGATTCCCGATGAAGAGCCACGTGACCGTCATACACGCGATCAACGCTCGAGAGTTGTGTGGGTGTTCTTATGTGAGGAGCTTGGCAACGGAGGCGGAGAAAGAGATAGAATCGAGTCTGAGCGACGTAGAGCGGAAGAACTCGAAGAGAGAGAAAGAGAGAGAGAGAGAGCAGACCAGACCACGTCCCAACTGTAGGTACCAGCACAAGGCTGTCGCAAGGGTGCATGTGACTGTTGGTGTCACGCTAACGGTGTGCAGTCCATCGCATCGAGACCTTGTAACTGCCGTGCTGACCCCATTTTTCTGGGGAATCAGCCGACGGCAGACAGACGCACGAAGAGAAGAGAGGAGAAAAACTGAGAGCGATGGACGGCTCGTCCGCTCCCTTGGCTCACGGCAAGCTGAAGATTGCTGACGAAGAGTATGGTCAGTTGATCCTCTGCCTTCCACCAAACCGGATCGAGTCGATTATCGACCACTCCAGGTGCTCCACCCCCGGCTTGAGGCACAAGCCTTCGGCCGCTTCACTTGTCATCCAGCTTCGTTGACCAGAGACAGCATGAGCATCAAGGAGAATTGGTTGTTCCTTGGCAACCCTGGCGTCGGCAAGAGCACACTGCTCAACTGCCTCATTGGGAGGCAGGAATTCAACTCAGGACTGAGCCATGGCGAGGGCCTCACCAAGGAGTACCGCCGAGTCGTCGTCGACGGCATCGCGTACATGGACACGCCAGGCCTCGCGGATATCCGCATGATCAAGCAGGCTGCGCACGAGATCACTATCGCGCTCCGGCAAAGCGGCAGATACAAACTCTTCTTCCTCGTGCGACTCCAATCTGGACGCCTCGTCGAGGAAGATCTCGTGACGATCGAGCGGGTGCTGGACGCAGTCAAAGTCAACAACGTCACATTCTCCGTCATACTCAACAACGTTCCGAGGAGGCAGTTCGGCACCCTCATGGAACGGGGCGAAAAATATGAACTGGTGAAATCGACCATCAACAGGTGTAAATACCAGTCGTCGGGGATCTGTGTCGTCCCCAAGATCGACGAGCTTGAGGAATCCTGTGCTGTCGTTCGGCTGCCAGACCACGTCTACAAGTTCGTGCGCGAGGAAGCGCCCGTGATAGTGATCCCAGAACAACAAGTCGACGAGGTGGACCCGAGGGATCTTTATCTTCGGCTGGAGGCGTTACGAAAGGAGATCGCTGAGATGCAGCGCATGATGAGCGAGATGCTCATGCAAGCACTCATCCAGCAGCAAGCACACGAGCGGGAGATGGCTGCCATTCGAGAGCAGTACGTGTGTGACGTATACGAGGGCAGAGAAGGCATCGACTACACCAACTACGCCTCCTCGGAGTCATCGCAATGCAGTGATCCTTGCGGTTGGATTTCGGCGATTGTTTGCTTGCTAACTGTCGGTGGCATCTTGTTGTGGTATTTAGAACAAATGGACTCGTCGTAAACCAAACCGTGTCTAGCGTCTGCTTGGCACACCGTTGCCAACCCCATCTCAGCACCTCATCGTTAGCTTATATCATCGTTTGATTGGCCTACAAACTCCCGACCGTCTCAGTGGAAGGAAGTCTGCCTGACACACGAAGGTGCTCGCACCGCCTTGAACTTGGTGCAGACGACGGAAACACGTCCTTCGACATCCGGGTTTCATGTTGAGCCGCACATTGGTTGCGGAAGGAAAGATACCATTTTTGTATTGTCTAGAACGTAAACCGAACCGTGTCTATCGTCTGTATGACACACTGTTGCCAGCGGTGCGCATCGAGATCCGAAAACTGAAGTTCATCAGAGTTTGTAAACGCAGCTACGTGCATGCTTGATGATTGACTGAGTGTTGGAGTCTATTAGGCGCATCGAAGGTGCTCGATAGCTGTTAAGTGTAGCCTACGTAATGGTTTTCTCAACCTGGCCTGCAGAGGTGGCTACCAGCCAGGGAGCTAGGTCGTTGGTGAGGAGGTTAGCGATGCCAGTGTGTCCTTGCCTGTGCGTGGGATGGGAGACTTGTGAGCTGGCCGCAGCATCCATGGCTGTGTTCGCGAGGGCGTCCGCCACTTGTTGTGCGCCCGGACGTGATGGTGCCAATTGGTGACACCAAGCTGGTCGGAAAGTCGACGGGCGAGTCGGTAAAGTGGTATAAGCCTGGAAGCGCGCGGGGGGCGATAGTCGCGTAGCTGGAGGATGATCAGTGCACTGTCGCCGATGTCGTGGAGTCTGGTCAGGGCTCGCGCCTGGAGCATGCTTGATGATATGAAACAGAGTTCTTCGGATCTGCCGAAACCTGTGAGGCTCGATGTCTTAGCACGCGAAATGAGCCCCACTTGAGGATGCATTTGCAGCTGGGCGTAAACCCGCTGCAGCCTTCACACACTAGATTGACTCTCATCAAACCGCGTTGGCTGTCGTGTCGTTGGCAGTGCACGCGATATTCGATCTCAACTGATGAACGATCTATGGTTCATGTCAAGGTCGAGTCAACGGCATTTTCACAGTAGCGAGTTGTCAGAAATGGCCAGTATCCTGGCCACGGATTCTCGAGCCGGCGCAGCGTTGCCACTCAGGCGTGGTTTTCGCTTCTTGTCGGAAACGGCTACATCCTCGCAGACTGTTGTACCTAAAGAGTGTTGGAGCAGCGCACGTCCTGGTGCTCGACAGCACTAGCAAACTGAGACTTGGAAAGACACCACCGCCTAGAGTTGTCAGACACGAGATCGAGATGCAAATTTGGCAAATTAGGATCAAGTTCAAGTGGTGAAGTTGATCGGAACGGAACATGAACCACTTGTGCTACATGCACCTGATTTCTTGTTGACGAGTCTTGCTACATCGAGAGTGGCGGGGTAGTACATATCCTCAGTCACCAAGACGACGTGAATTTTCTGTTACTCCTTGCGACGCTGCGGATCCCAACTTTTTGAAAATGGGCGCCAAGTTGCAGATACCTCCCTCCGAATCGATACATCGTACCAGATTAGAGGGGTTATAACATTGTAGTCGAGTGACACCTGATTGAAAAGGTCCAATGCTTGCGACCAGAGGTATTAGTTTACGGTTCGATCAGAACGACTGCGACGTCTTCTGTACAGCGACGCTCCCTTGATTGGGAGGCGAGTCCCCTCTGCTCGGGACCAGATTGCGAAGGACGGTACAGAACGAATGGACTGAAGCTCACACCAGACCGACTCCGACGGACAGTCCGTCAGTCTTGCACTGCCATTCCCACAATCCGACAGTCGCCGGGAGACAACCATGCCTCCGAAGCCATTCAAGCGTCACACGTTCAAGCCTTCCCAGTTTAACTCCGCCAAGGGCAAGACGAAATCCAAGGGTGGCAAGGCCAAGTCCACCAAGGCATCCACGAAGAAGCAGATTGTCGTCCATAAACATGTCAAGACGGTGGTCCACGTTCACACGTCAGCGGGCCACCGCCGCCCTCCAGCCGCCGGCGCGTACCAACGTCCTCAGGCCAATTGGCAACAACCGCCAGCTCTCTCAGCTCCGGTCACGGCGAATGCACCCGGTCGTGTCACGATCTACGTGCTCGCGCTCACCCACGGCAAGTTTTACGTGGGCAAGACGTCTCGCCCGAACGTCGAGGACCGTTTGGACGAGCACAAGCGAGGCAACGGCTCGGCGTGGACCAAACGGTACCCTCCCGTCGCGGTGGCCGATGTGATCCACAATGCGGATCCGTTCGATGAGGAGAAAGTGACGAAGCAGTGGATGCTCCAGCACGGCGTCGCCAACGTGCGGGGCGGTAGCTACTCACGCGTGGAGTTGCCCCCCGAAGAGATCGCGTCGATCGAGCACCAGCTGAGAGGCATCACGGACCAGTGCTTCAAGTGTGGACAGAGCGGCCACTTTGCAAACAAGTGTACGGCAGAAGTGGACGACGACGACAGCAGTGACGAGGGCGAAGAAGACGAAGCAGACGACGAAGGGGAGGCGGAGGTCTGTGGACGCTGTGGACGTCAGGGCCACAACACGTCGGCGTGTTATGCCAAGACGCACGGGAACGGACCCAACTGGTGTCTTCGTTGTGGTCGCGAGGGCCACGAAGAAGCGTCGTGCTACGCGCGGTCTCACGTCGCGCTAACCGAGTTTCCTTCTGAGTGCTGTGCTCGTTGTGGCCGAGAGGGCCACACGCGAGCCGAGTGCTACGCCAAGACGCATGCGTCGGGGGCACCGCTAGCATTGCCGAGTCGTCCCTAGAGTAGAGAGGGTGTGTAGCGTGTGGCCCGTGAGGCCTTTATACCCCATACATGTATGGCTCCGGTACCTGATGGCAGACACAACCTCTTGCTGTGCATCCCACGAGGCAGCGCTGAAGTGACCCAGTCGATTGTATGAGACCGATGCAAATCTGTCGCATCATGGCAGCTCAAGGAGTGCTGTATGGGGAAGGTCGCATTCAACACCCTTCAGGCACCTGACATTCGAGCCGCTCACGTTCACTTGCAAACTGTGAGCCTCAATGTGTCCCTCATCGGATCCTCCAGTCCTCGCTGCTTAGAGAGCAACACGCCCCGCTCGTGCGCGCCAGACGCACGAAAGCTCAGTAACCGGCTGCTTGAGGCATGATGCAGAGTGCTGTTACGATATGGTTGGAGGAAGAGTTGACGCACTCACAGAGCCCTCTATGAGCGAAAGGCTTGGTATCCTAGAGGTTCAAAGTCGCGAGTGATCGAGTCACTGAGTGCAGAGAGATCGTGGCTATGGTAATGCAAGACAACGAGGCGAACCCCCCACAAGCAAACCTAGGACTTGGAAAGAAGCGACGTCCATCAGCAAATCGTCCCATGCAATATCAAGAGACTGTTTCGAGTTGTCAGACACGAGATTGTGATCGTCATCTGGCTCGCGCACCTTGTTAACACTTGACCTGTTGGTGCCGATCGCCGGTTGAAACTTGAAAATGAACAACACTGTCCATGTCATTTAAACGACTGGTGGTTGCTGCATCGAGAGTGACGAAGAGATCACATCTCGGGAGCCAGGGCGACGTCTGCTTGCTACGCTGCGATGGCTGTCAGTTGGTGCGCACTGCACGCGACGTGGAGTCTCAAATGTCCAACGATCATTGTCGGATGTGACGGCGAAATCAAGGGCAACTTCACGTCCGTGACTTGAAAGACTCCAAGGGAGTCGTCTGGAATGATGTCATCGAGTCTCAGTGTAGCACGTCCAAGAACGCTACAAGACAGAGCGCCGTCACTATACTACGAGACGACCGACAACCTCCACAGGCACTTACGTGTGACTTCGAAAAAAACCACTTCTCGTGACGACGACCTGTAGCTCACACTGCTTGAGCACTGGAACAGCAGGAGCCTCTCGAATATCGAGCACGGCGTCGCCTTCACTGGCATGAATCTGTCTCGACCAAAGTCGATGGCCAGCCATTTTCCAAGACCACTCAACTGTGGCTTTGCTGAGTGACGGCATCTCTCTTCTACGCAAGGTGGCAGCGTCACACCACGTCAGATCGACGACTTGTACCTGCAACAACAACGTCATCGGTCGCTCGGTAGACTGGCACAGGCGAGGCAACGGACGAGCCGAACACGTCCCCTGCTGCGCTGTCTCTCGCTCAACCACTGCTAACACTGCTGTCTGCAGCAGTTCCTGGCGTTGCTCTTCCTCCAGCTCTTCTGTGTGCGAGTCGTCGCTTCCTCCAACTGTGTGCACGATCGGGGCGAGACTTGGAAACTCTGCAAGCGCCGACTCGATCGCCAAACAGTGATAGCAAACAAGCTTTTTCGCGAGTTCCTTCGTCACCGCGACAGCCTCCACACGCAGAAGCTTCTTCCGGGCCGTTCCCACGATCTCGAGTCGGACAGCACCTTCGTCTGGCACAACAGCGATCACTCGATCCGGTGTCGTCACGACTCGCTTCGCGCTCGGCGTGAACGTCCTCACGATCACTGTTTCGAAAAGCGTTGGCGGAAAGTAGGACGCGTAAAACTCGTACTCCCACGCGTATTCGTGCAGAAGTGCCGAGCACGTTGTCGACAGCAGCATGTGGGTAAGAAGATCACGCGTGTCACGCCGCGAGTCGACATCGCGCATCTTCCAGTACGCAGGAAAGATGAGACTTGGCTCTGGATGCATGGAACTCTCATCACAAACGGGATACGCGACGCCGAGATGCTGTAGCAGACTCTTGAGCGCAGCTGTGGCTGCCGTGTCGTTGGGGGTTGCGACTTCGCTCCACAGCGGAAGTCGCCGAATCAACGTGCCATCGACACAACCACTCCCTACGAGCTGCTGCTTCCAGTGTGGAAAGCGAGCGTCGTTCCGAATTGCTCTATAAGCCGTTTCTCGAGCCGTCGACCACCGGTGATTGAGGCCACCACTAGCATCAAACATGAGCTCGAACAGCTCGTGCGAGATGATCTCTCTCACGAAGTTGATGACAAGATCTGGCGCGAGGCATGTCTGGTCCCGTAGTGTGCGAGCGACCTGCGAGACGTCATACCAGAGTACGTCCCCAAGTTCATGCAGCGTGCGTATAACCAACTCACAGCCTTCTTTGCGCAGCGTTGGGAGCTCGCGCACCAGCCACTCGAGGATATCCTCCCTCTTCGTGAAAATATGCTTCACCTGCGCAGCCAGCGACGAACCATGCGCTTCTCGTCGTTTACGAATGCACTCCAACACAGACGAATACGTGTCTGGCATGAGGAATCCACGTCCTTGCTTCACCATCAACTGCTCCAATTGATGCAGTGTCTCTTTAATAGAGTTCAAATCTGCACTTGACACCGTCAGCCACTCTCGAACGGATCTCGTTAGGTTCTTGCGCATCTCGAGCCACGAGACCGACTGGCGGTTTGTAGTTGGAACCTGCTTTTTCTCCATCTGAAGAGCCCTCTGTTCGTCGCACCATCGAGCGACTCTTCCTTCCAGGTCCGCTTGTATTTCATCCACAACGTCAGCGGCTATCAAGTCCGTCTTGGTTCCAACAAATGCGATCGTGGCATCCGGTAGACGCGTCAAGATCAGTCTCAGCCAGTGAAATACGTGCTCGTCCACAAATCGCCTGATCGTCGGTTCTGCGGTTTGTGCACGCTCGTTCACATGCGGCAACACGGACGCATACTTGGCGAGATCCACGACCAGCAGAAACAGCGTTCGTCGCGAGAAGAACACCGTGTGCGCCGCGTGATAGACGTCCTGACCCGCAAAGTCCCAGAACGTCACCTCGTGCTGCTTGCCGTCAGACTCGAAGTGATGCGAAAACAAATCGATGCCCACAGTGCGCGTGTCGATCTCCTCCAGTGTCGATTTGCCACTTGTGAGTGACTTGATGAGACTGGTCTTCCCTGCCGTCGTTGGTCCAACTACGCAGATCTTGTGGCGAAACGTAGATGAGCTCGAGTTTGTCAAAGCAGAAATGTACATCTCGACGGACTCGGGGCCTTCGATCGCGACTTCCTCTGGGATCTCGGTCAACCCGGTACCGTCGTCACTCTGTTGTTCCCAGAAATCCAGGCAGCGTAGAATGACAGCGACCTTGTCCCGTTCGCTAGATGGTTCGATCAGTTGCCGCCAGAGACGTTGCCCCTTCACAGCATTCGACGAGACGGAGGCGAATGCCAAGCGAAGTGCAAGCGGCAGTGATCCATGGATCAAATAGTACAGCGGCACCTTGTTGTCCTGACCACTCAAGCGAATTTTCATAGTTACCAAAGCCATCGGGTGATCATACAACCATCGCGATATCGTGCGCACCTTGTCTCGAACGCCGGTGGAGGCGCCGCGTTCCACGAGAAACGCCATCGTATCAATGCTGCCCGCCCGTGCTGCGTAATGAAGCACCGTTTCGCCGTGCTGTTCTCCAGTCGTTGTCATCAGCTTTCAGCTTTGTTTAGAGACGCAATCGAAGGAATAACACGTACGTCATCTTGACAGTCGATGTCGACACCTCGCACAAGCATTCCATTCAAGACATCAAGACATCCGTGCTGTGCGGCTTCGTGTAGAGGTGTCTTGCCATTCTGAAACAATGCGAACTCAAGACATTGTCGACTGTGGTTTCGTCAGGAATAAATCAACGTACGCCGCTTGCCGCGAGCACGTCGGCACCTCGCTCAACGAGCAGATTGACGATCTCCACGCTGCCCTTGCTCGCTGCGTAGTGGAGCGCAGTGTCTCCTCTCTGCATGACACGCACCACAATGAAATCGCAGGCGGAGTGCGCCGATCTCGGCGTCCACTACCTTGTCCCTGGGTTCGATGGCAGCACCTCGCTCCACCAGAAGCCGCACAACCTCGAGACATCCCGAGAGCGCTGCACTGTGAAGCGGAGTCAATCCGGACTACACCAACAAAAGGACAACAGCACGTTGGCCTCCGTCGACAGAAAGCTTGAGCGATTCTAGTTATTCACGTACAGTGTTCTGTGCATTCACGTCGGCACTGTGTTCCAGGAGCAACCGCACTACCTCTTCGTGGCCACAGTACGCGGCCGAGTGGAGCGGCGTCTCGCCATCCTGCCACAAGTCGACACGCTTCGTCACCACCAGACAAAGCACTGACACCTGGCTACACGTACAGAGAAACCGCCGCCTGGACGTCTCTCTCTGCTGCGTTGACATGCGTTGTGAATGAGCGTTCCTGAGATCCCATGGGCATCAGCTCTCACGTGGTTTGTCTCTGTCTCAATTGGTTGTTTCGTGTGAGTTCTCAACTCTTCTGTTCGACTCCCAATACAGGAATCAATCAAGTCAATAGATCGAGCGTACGTACGTCAATTCTCGCGTGGACGTCAGCGCCGCGCAGCAAGAGCTCGCGCACAATCTCCGCATACCCAAAGACGGTCGTGTAATGCAACGGAGAGCTACCAAACTGCCCAAGAGATACGCTCGTATGAAAATCAGGAACTGGTGGAATTGGCGTTGGACCCAAACGGACCTTGTCCTGCGCATTGACGTCCGCGCCGTCGTCCAGCAGTGCGCGCACACGAGCGACGTCGCGTGTCTCGATAGCAGAGTGAAGAGCGTCCAATGACATGGTCGCTCGCTCTCTCCTTCGCGAGCTCACCTGAAGGTGGCGATGGCTGGTGATGGATCCTTTTCTCAGAGATGATCAGAAATATCGAACGTTTCTCAGATCTGTATCCGAGTGTCTGTGATCCTGTGTTTCAGTACCTTCACCAGGTTGTAGTTGGAGTGATGAATGGGATCGAGTGCGTTCATTTGTGACACTGAAGTTTTCTAAATCATTGACGAGAAGCACTCAGGGTGACTGGAATTGGTATCGTTCCCTACAGAAAACACGGCGCTCTGGTTGGAATCATCACACAGCAAGTGTGAGCTTCCAGTTGTGCTGCTGTCGGATCCAACACCATTGGTTTACTGCACATGGAACTGAGATGGAATTTCTGGTCAAGACGTTTGTTTTTCATCATGCCCGATCGTGTTCTTCTCATCACTTACAGTTGGCCCTGCGCTTGTCTCGGTCGAGACAAAGAGTGAAGAGCGCACTCGTCGGCTCAATGACACAACGTGTAATATCGAAAATGATTCGATCGAGAGGAATCACGCCACAAAACGAGATGAGAAGTGCGACCACCATCAACGCAAAATGCACAAGAGACAAATAGCTGCGTCAACATACGATTTTTTTTCTTCATATTGACACTCGATGTTCACACCGTCTCAGCAGAGAATGGCTGGAGATCATTGCGGCTTGACGGCTGTCGAGTGACGAACCGCAGACTACTGTATGCAGCACCGTGATGCGCCATCATCGTCTGCTTCTATGCATCGCAAGCGCCAAATCGAGACGCGCTTTCGACTATCGGCGCCGCCTGCTGCGTACCAACTCAGACTCGCAGTGGCGGCGCAGGCAGCACGACAATCCTCACCAGGAGCAAGCGCCAACAACTAGCGCAGCGCACTGCGAGGTGGGCTGTGTGCTCGACCCGTGCGCGCCTCGGAACCGCATCGTCTTCCTCTGCCACAAGCACGAGATGCCACTGTCCGCCGACATGACTCATGACGTCTCAGAATTGAGATATCCAGATCTGAGGAGGCTTCCATTTTTCACAGGTCTCATCTCATCTCATGATCGCCAGGCGGGCGGCGATCGCGGCCAAACGGAAGCTGGAACTGAAATGCGCAGCGCGACGACAAAGCAGCAGTTCATACGCGACGCCATCAAAGCAGGCAACGCCCCTCGTCTGCGCGCACTGCTGGGCGACGGTGCGGACGTCAACACGCCCGACAAAGTGGGTCGTCGCTGTCCAGGAGGCAGACAGCACTGTTGAGATGTCGACTGACAACGTTTCTCTCTCTCTCTCCCTGTTGCGCAGGTCGGTTGGACGCCGCTGCATTACGCGGCTGAATATGGCCAAGCGGACATCGCACGTGTGCTGCTGGAGCGTGACGCCAACGTCAACGCCAAAATCAACGTGAGGGTCAAACGCGGTGGGTTTCTTGGTGCGGTCTTGGACTTCGCTCACATATCCAGCAGGAGAGTTGGGACGCCAGCCAGTATGATGGCTCAAGCCCTGACGGCGATGCGCTCTCGCATGACTGGAGTTCAAGTGCCAGTCTTTCTGTATGAATGATTCGCGAAGAATGCTGTGACTCTCTTTCTGCAAACGAACTGATACTCAGTATTTCAGACGGGTGACACGCCGCTGCACCGCGCGTTGCGCCGAGGGCATGAAAGCGTTGTACGCGTGCTGCTCGAGTTCAGGGCCGATGTTAACATCAAGAACGAGGTACAGTAAATAAACTTTGACTATTCTTGAGGCACGACCAACGCTAAATGCTAGTGGACGTGCAGTATGCAGAAGCTCCTCTCCACGCCGCAGCACACTTGGGAGACCTTGCTCCCGTGTCTTTACTGTTGAAGCGTGGTGCCACCATCAATGCCAAAAACAATGTAATGTGGATTTGTGGTGACTGTGATTACATGTCAATCATTCTAGTGGTTGTGTGTAGAGAGGAGAGACAGCGCTGCACTGGGCAGCTATTCAAGGCAACGTGAATGTCGTCCGCCTACTTATTGACCAAGGTGCCGATATCTCTGCGAACAGCTTAGTAAGTTGACTAGTTGCTGGCGGCGGATGGCAATGAAGTGAAACCATGTGCTGAAAATCTCTCAGGATGGCAAGACGCCGTTGCACAACGCTGTGTGGTACGAGCGTTACGATGTCGTGCACCTGCTACTTGAGCGAGGCGCTAGCGTAGACGCTCAGGACGTTGTACGTCCTTCTATTGCGCTTTCACCTCGTTCAGCAATTATAAGTCATCCATGTGATAGGACGGCAGAACGGCAATGCACTACGCAGCACGCGAGGGCGACATGGAAACAATCTCTGTTCTCGTTGACCACGACGCCTCCACGAGCGCCCGAGACAAGGTGAAGTGTTGCCATGACGGTTCATGATCGACTCGATTCTAAATCTTGGCTATACAATCAGAATGGAAAGCTGCCCCTGGATCATTTACTCGACCAAGGACTTCACGCTGTGCTCTCTCGCGCTTTTAGTTCCGTTCAAAGGAGCGAGATGAACGACGTGGCACTATGGCGGAGACTGACCGACCCAGCGACCCAGACCGAAGAAGCCACTGTCATTCGCCGCTGCTTGGAGCTCTGGCAGCGACAGAGCGACGACGCCACAGGATTGACCGAGATACCAGAGGAAGTCGCGATCGAAGGCCCCGCTTCCATCGAGACGTACATCTCCGCTCTGACATACTCAAGTTCTTCCGTATATCGCCACAAGATCTGTGTCGTCGGACCGACGACAGCAGGGAAGACGAGTCTTATCAGGTCACTCACACGAGGCGAATCGACACTGGAGGAGATCGACACGCGCACTGTTGGCATCGACGTTTTTTCGCATCACTTCGAGTCTGACGACAAGCAGCATGAGGTGACGTTCTGGGACTTTGCAGGCCAAGAGATCTATCACGCGGCGCACACGGTGTTCTTCTCGCGACGGACGTTGTTTTTGTTGGTCATGGATCTTGCCAAGTACGCGTCTGTGTTGCCGCGTGAGAACGAGCGTGCGCACATTGCAGAGCGAAGGATGAGGCGATTCGTGGACGAGCACATTTTCCACTGGCTGAGACTGATCTTCATGTATCTACCGGATGCCACGGTTGTGTTTGTTGGAACCAAGACGGACTTGGTAGCGGCGGACGTTCTGGACGAAGTTCAAGTGGATCTGGAGGTACGAGTTGCTCGCTGGTGTGAAGAGCAAAATACGCTGGAGATGGAGAAAAAGCAGGTTCGAAAGACAAATCGCCAGGTTGCCTCGTGGATTGATATGCGAAAGACACTGACCAAAGCCGTTCATGAGTGGTTCCCAGTGTCATGTACATGTCTGGAATCTATTCAACAGGCGCTCAAGCGCCTGGAGCAACTCATCGTTTTACGTCGACGTGGCTTCGTCATGCCAGACACATACTCAGCCGTTATGGAGCTTTTCCGAGAACGACGAGAAGCGCATGATTCTTCTCTCGCTGTGCAGGTAAAGAATATCTTCGTGAAGAAGGAGGACGTGTTGTTGTGGCTGGTGCATGAGCTGCCAACGCTGCGCAAACAAGGCTGTGAGGTTGTCATGCAAGATTTGCATGAGCTAGGGGACGTACTGTGGTATGACGTCTCGCAGGTCGACAGCTCACTCAAGGATCAAACATGTCTAGCGCCAGATCTTGTGATCAACCTGGTGAGAGAGTTAATCTCGCCAGATCTCTTCGAGTTCATGTCTGGTACCAATGGTAAATTCCCCTCTTTGAACCTCACATCAAGACAAATGGCGTATCAAGATATTCGCAACAACGGTCGTTTCACTGTGTGGCAGAAGAACCTCACGGGTAGTGGTTGCGTCGTTGGCGAGTTGATTGAGAGACTTCCACTATGGAGTGACATAGCAACATCCAACAACAAGGACGCCCTTGTTGCGCTGAAGAGTCTGCTGCAGCATCTCGGTCTCGCGTATCCGCTCGGAGATGAGGAAGGCATGAAAAGCGACTCAAGTCTCATATGTCCTGCGTATTGGAAGATGCGTGACAATTTGGACGAACGTCGTGACACGAGACGCCTCCTCACGCACATGCAACTATCGACGACATGCTCCGCGCTTTTGCACGAGTACACATGGAAGTACGAGTTCTACGGTTCCCACCTTCCATCAACGCTGTTCGAGACGGTTGTCGTCAATGCATTTGCACCGACTGCCAAGCTAGTTGTGACAGCGCCCAATCTATTTATCGGCGTTGTGCCATACGAAGGTATCGTTCGACTCGAGATCCTGGGCACGGATCGTAAGAAGCTCATTCGCGTGGAGGCGATCGCAGTGACGAAGGAACTAGCGGAGAAGCTGGTTCTATTTCACTGTTCAAAAGTCGAGTCAGCGCTCATTGAGTATCCAGGTCTGGAGCCGTCTGTTCAAATCGTGAGTGATGAAGACTCGCAGCCAGAAGATCTGGATGACGAGCAACGTCTTGAACTGCTGAACGGCGTAATGACTGAAGCTGTTGTGAAGCACCCCACGCTGTGGATGTGGCTGCGCTCGAGTCTGTGGATGAGGAACGCGGCACCTCAGGACCGATTACCTCGCCTCTGTCAGTGCACTGAGCGTGCTGTGACATTGCGCTTGCTGTTACATGTAAGCGATCTGTCGTGGGATGAATCTACAGCGTCGAGAGAAGATGAAATTCCATCGCTCGACAAAACGCAAACGGAATGGGTGCTGAAAATGGTCGACAGTAGTCTCAACTTGAAGAAGGTTCACGCTGTCGAAGGGCAAAATGTGATAGAGATTGGCGATGTTCCTGCCGCTCCCGTGCTCAAACTGTGCGAGCTGCAGGTCTTCGTCGTCAAGAGATCTGGGTATTTCTGGGGCAAAGCGTGAGTATCTGTCGAAGAGAGAAGTCCACTGGAGATCACCTGCACTAATGGTTGTTGTCTGCCTTGTAGCATCCGCGCGTGTGGGTCACTAAAACTCGATGGTGTCATTCCTGTCGACTCGCTTGGAGTCTTTCCAGTCACCGACGTGAAGATGCTATTGACTCGGTCGCCACGTGCGACAGAGATCGTTGGTCGATTGAGATGCAGCATAGCGTGCATTGCCAACGATAAGACAGCCAGCGCGGCCTAATGAGAGTCATTCTAGGGTGTGAAGGCTACTGCGCGTTTACTTGCTGCAGAAAAGCGTATTACTTTGCGCTCGAGGTCATTGTTCATTGGCATATACTTCAAGTACTTCAGGGGCCTCGGTTGTGCTCTGGGCATCGACTACTGCTGCTTTAACTACTGCTGGCGGATCCGATAGTGGCGGCTTCGTCGTGGCCATGCAAGCGGTCAGAGTCGCGGTCGTGCATCACGCAGAGAACGACGTTGTTGTTCACATGTGATCACCAAAAGCATTGCACGCTTCGAGCTCGTGCAGACGCTCGCCAAAGGCGATTCGCACAAAACTGCATCCAAGTGGATGCACGTCTCAGAACGAAGGTACAGATCTGAGAAGGCTTCCATATTCCGTCACGAATGCACACTGCACATCAATCACCGTCTCGCGGGAATAGTAGTGGGTGTGAATGAAGCGAGGGACGACGCAGCGAGGCATCGAGCCGCAACAACTGCACGACGCCATCAAAACAGGCGACGCCACGCGTGTGCGCGCACTACTGGACGGCGGTGTGAACGCCAACACGCCCGACCACGTGAGTCTGGAGAATACACGACACGTACTCCGTCTGGCAGCGTGGATTGATCGCCTCTCTCTCTCTCTCTCTCTTGTTGCGCAGATCGGTTGGACGCCGCTGCATTACGCGGCTGAATATGGTCAAGCAGAGGTCGCACGTCTGCTGCTGACGTATGGTGCAAACATCGATACCGGGAACGCGGTACGCGAACAGTGTCATGAAAGTGTCACGCTGTCGTTAATGCCAAACCTGACGATCCGCCCTCGTAAACAAAAATCTTGAGCAGACAGGAGAGACAGCGCTGCACTTCGCCGCCGGTAGAGGCCACGTGAACGTCGTGCGTGTGCTCCTAAAGCAAGGCGCTGACGTCCGTGTCAAATGTGTCGTACGTGGTCTTCGACTGTACTGTGGTAGTTGATTTCAACACATAAACAAACAGTCTCGCAGGATCGCGTTACGCCACTACATAAAGCTTCGCGAATCGGGGATCTTGTTATCGTCTGTGGACTGCTTGATCGCGGTGCTGTCATAGACGCTCGAGACAAGGTATCTGACTCCAGTCGTTGTCTTCTCATTCTCAAATTGACGACATATGAATCGTTTAGGATGGCAAAACCGCGGCCCACTACGCCGCTTGCGAGGGCAAAATCGACACGATACTGCTCCTTGTAGATCGCGGTGCCTCCACTGGCATCCGAGACAAGGTACACTTTTTTGTTGAAGCTGGATTCTCTTGTTGGTTCTAAATCTTGCCACTGCAATCAGAATGACAGGCTGCCGCTGGATCATTTGCTCGACAGGGGATTTCCTTTCGTACTCACCAGCGCATTTAATTCCATTCAATCGGATGGAGTGGAGAGAGTGCGGCTGTGGCGTCACCTCACCGAGCCAGCGAGTTTAACCACCACAGGTGACGTCATTGAACGCTGCCTTGAACTCTGGAAATTGCAGAAGAAGGATGCCACGGAGATGACCGAGATACCAGAGGAAGTCATGAAAGGTGGCATCACGTCCATCGGGATGTACGTCTCCGCTTTGACAGACTCGAGCTCCTCCACGTATCGCCACAAAGTATGCGTGGTCGGACCGACGACGGCAGGGAAGACCAGTCTTATCAGGTCACTCACACGAGGCAAATCGACGTTGGAGAAGACCGACGAACGCACTGTCGGCATCGATTTTTTCTCGCATCACTTCGAGTCTGACGGCAAGCAACATGAGGTGACGTTCTGGGACTTTGCAGGACAAGAGGTCTATCATGCGGCACACACGGTGTTCTTCTCGCGACGAACGCTGTTTCTGCTGGTGGTGGACCTCGGCAAGTACACGAAGGCGATGCCGAAGCCAGAGGAGCGCGAGAATTACGCCGCGGAGATACTCGTGAATGAGCAAATTCTGCATTGGCTGCGGTTGATCATCACGCGTGTACCAAACGCTACGATCGCATTTATCGGCACCAAGGAAGACTTTGCAACAGACGTGGGTGACATTAGCTTCAATCTGGTGGGTCAGGTTAAAGACTGGTGCAAGGCGCAGCACACACAGAAACAAGAGCACCGTGCATCAAGAACTCAGTCTCCGTCATTCTCGTGGCTCGAGATGGGGGAGAAGCTCGCAACGGCCGTTGAAGAATGGCTCACGGTATCATGTGGAAACGTCCAGTCAATTCAAGAGACACTGAAGCAGTTGGAGCAGTTGATGGTGAAGCAAGGGCGCGGGTTCCTCATGCCTGACACATATTCGTCTGTGCTGGAGCGTGTTCGAGGTCGACGGGGTGATCCGGGTTCTTCACTGGCTGCGAGGGTCGAAAGCATTCTGACAAGGAAGGACGACGTGCTCCTGTGGCTCGTTCGAGAGCTCCCAACACTGAAGAAGCAAGGTTGTGAGCTGGTCATGCGGACGCTCCATGAGCTCGGGGATGTGCTCTGGTTCGACGTCTCACAGGTAGGAGATCCGCTAAAGGATCAAGCGTGTCTCGCACCAGGTCTCATTATAAACGTCGTTAGAGAGATCGTCTCGCACGAGCTGTACGAAGTCATTTCCGCTGGTGCCCATGCACGCACTGGTGGCTGGATTAACTCCCAGACGCTCACAGCGCGACAAGCAGCTTACAAAGCCATTTGCCTTCACAAACGCTTTGGAGAGTGGCAGAACAAGCTTACGGGAAGCGGTTGTATCGATGAGAAGATGGCCGAGATACTTCCACTGTGGAGAGATATAGCACGAAACAAGGCCACTCTTGTTGCGCTCAAGAGTCTGCTGCAGCATCTCGGTCTCGCGTACCCTGTTGGTGATACCGAAGGCGTGAAGCCCGACTCCAGTCTCATCTTTCCTGCGTACTGGAAAATGCGCGACAATGCAGAGAAGCGTCATGACATGAGAAGTCTCGTCTCGTACATGCAACTGTCGACAGCGTGCTCGGCACTATTGCACGAATACTCGTGGACGTACGAGTTCGACGTTTCGTTCTTCCCACCGACGCTCTTCGAAAAAGTAGTTGTGAGCACGTTTGCGCCAAGTGCCAAGCGAGTCGTGACAACGCCGGATCAGGTGATCGCCGTTGTGCCAAATGAAGGCGCTGTCCGACTCGAAACCGTGAGCATGGAAGAGAGGATGATCATACGCGTGGAGGCTGTCGCACTGACGAAGGAACTGGCGGAGAAGCTTGTGCTCTTCCACTGTTTGTCAGTTGAGTCAGCGCTCATAGAATATCCAGGTCTCGACACATATGTTGAAGTTATGCGAGGTGGCGACCTGCAGTCAGAAGAACTAGAGGAGGAGGAACGTCAAAAACTGCTGAACAATGCAGCGTCTGAAGCTGCTGTGAAGAACCCAGTTCGGTTCTGGAAAAAAATTGCTGCACCTCAGGAGCGACTGCCTCGCCTCGACCTGCGCACCGGGCGCCTGGTATCTTTGCAATTGCAGATTCAAGTTCGCGATTTGTCGAGGGACAATACTGCTCTCTCGGGTGTGACGGAGATGTCATCGTTTGATAACGCGAAAACGGAGTGGTTGCTGAAGACTGACAGCACCACAGCATATTTGAAGGAGGCACGCGTCCGTGGAGCACAAGGCACAATCCATATGCAAGATGTTCCTGCTGTTCCTCTGCTTAAGCAGTGTGAGTTGCAGGTTTTTGTCATCGGATCAGGGCTTTCTCTGGTCGACACGTGAGTACCTACAGTACTGATGGGGGAAGAGCGGTATGACACATCCTAATCTCTGACATTTGCCTTGTAGCATTCTGGCAAGTGGGTCGCTGAAACTTGGTTCCATCATCCCGGACGACTCCCTCGGAGTTTTCCACGTCAGTGAAGTGAGAATTCCGTTGACGTTGCCGTCGGTCGAGGCGCAGAGGATTGGTGGTTTACGATGCGATATCAAGTGCATCGCCAATCACATGAAGACAGCCACGCCAGCGTAACGTTGGTACGAGTGTACGTTTCCAACATGACCGCACTGCTAACCACTGCAGTCGCTGACTGTCATCCTTCCTGCGGAAACGCCACAACTTCATTTGAAACTCATCATTGCATCTGTGGGATTGTTTCCTGCAGCTATGGTCTCTCTCCCTCTACCAGTTGTGTGACTGGCGAGCATCATAGAACTGCAGCCACCTTAATCGTGGAAACCAACCACAGCTACACGTCTCCAATCCCGAACACATTGTCTCCGAATTTGATGTCAGCACAGTCATCCGACAGTGGCATTATCGTTTTCGCTTTCCCCTGCCTTGGTATGCTAGGCATGTCTGGTCCTTGAGCGAGCCAGCTACTTGCGACGCATCGTACCAGAGCACGTCAGCGCCGTCTCTCCCCGCTCCAAGTCATCGGTGACAGTCGGCTCATCCTGTCACAGGTTGGCGAACACCAACCCCCCGGCTTCGATTAGCTAGTTTTTCTTCAGAATATAGACTCCAATGTTGACCGACTCACTCACTGTACCAGAGTTCGTCTCCGAATTCATTTTAAGTGCGCATTACCAACTCACAGCCTTGATTGCGCAGCGTTAGGAGCGTTTGGACTAGCCACTCGAGGATATCCTCCCTCTTCGTGAAGATGTGCCTCACCTGCGCAGCCAGCGAAGAACCATGCACTTCTCGTCGTTTACGAATGCACTCCAACACAGACGAATACGTGTCTGGCATGAGGAATCCACGCCCTAGCTTCACCATCAATTGCTCCAACTGCTTCAGTGTCTCTTTATTAGAGTTCAAATCTGCACTTGACACCGTCAACCACTCTCGAACGGATCTCGTTAGGTTGTTGCGCATCTCGAGCCACGAGACTGACTGGCGGTTTGTAGTTGGAACCTGCTATTTCTTCATCTGAAGAGCCCGCTGTTCGTCGCACCATCGAGCGACTCTTCCTTCCAGATCCGCTTGAATTTCATCCACAACGTCCGTGGCTACCAAGTCCGTCTTGGTTCCAACAAACGAGATCGTTGCCTCCGGTAATCGCGTCAAGATCAGTCTCAACCAATGGAATATGTGCTCGTCCACAAATGGCCTGATCGTCGGTTCTGCGGTTTGTGCACGCTTGTTTACATGTGGCAGCACGGACGCATACTTGGCGAGATCCACGACCAACAGAAACAGTCACAGAACATCACCTCGTGCTGCTTGTCGTCAGACTCGAATTGATGCGAAACCAATCGATGCCGACAGTGCGCGTGTCGATCTCCTCCAGCGTCGATTTGCCACGCGTGAGTGACTTGATGAGAATGGTCTTCCCAGCCGTCGTTGGTCTAACAACGCATATTTTGTGGCGAAATGTAGATGAGCTCGAGTTGGTCAAAGCGGAGATGTACATCTCGACGGAAACGAGGGAGAGACCTTTTCTGCTATCGCCCAGATCCCCCTGGAACTGACAACTTCCTCTGGTATCTCGATCAACTCGGTGCCAGCGTCACTCTGTTGTTGCCCGAACTCCACGCAGCGTTGAACGACACTGATGTGATCGTCTAGTCTCGGTAGCTGACGCCGCATTCGTACTTCCTCCACCATGTTCCTTCGAACAGAGTCGAATGCGCTTGAAAGCACTAAGTGCGGTGATAACCGCAGCAAATGATTCAACACCTCTCTGCCAAGCTGGATGCAGAGTTGAATCGTTTGGACGAACTTCGATCTGATAGAGCATGGCATCATGACGTCACATCGAACGCACCGTTTGAGCTCTCGTGGAGGTCCCGCTATTAACGAGGAACTCTATCGTGTATAGTAGAAGTGGACGACGAAGGTTTTTCTTCTGTTTGTTTTGCACTGGATTTACATTCTTATAGTGAGAAGAGCGCAAAGGACAAGCACCAACCTTTTCGTCTAGACTGACGATGTCCACTCGACCAGACAGAACCGCGAAATGTAGCGGCGTCCGGCGGTTCTGCACGACAGAACACATGTACATTTCAATCATACGAGTCCAGACGAAGAGCGGATCTGTCTCACGTACCCCTATGTATGGACATTCATTCGCATCTGCATTGTTCTCCAGTAGAAAATGAGCGAACAACTTCTTCCTCTTCCGCATCGATCAGTCTCACATTGGTCCGACTGTGACTCTCAGTGGCGAGGGAGTGTTGATGTGACTTGGATTCACTTTTCAAACGTACTCAGACATGTCCCATATCTGTACAGTGTAGTTGACAAGATGAGTTTTGACAATGGTCTCAATGTGTGGTCGTCATGACACGAGTCATGACACGAGCCGCTCAATGTTCAATGGGTTCAAGCAATCGAGAGAGAGATGAGCTGGAAATACCTCCACTTCGCTCTGTGTTGTGAGCTTATGGATGGATGCGCACGGTTGACAGTTACGGTGCTAGTAGCCGAGTGGACAATGGCGTGATGATCTGGCAAGCGTTCAGCACTTCGCGATCACCTTCCAGTAACTTGCGGCGCGATGGACGTGAATCGCGCGTGGCTCGGGATGTGCGCTCGATTCAAACGAGCATCTCGCTCACGCGTAGCTCGTTGCCATGTCTTCCGCTGCTTCTGCTGCGCAAACCATGTCGATCACAGACAAAGACAACTCGACGCACCGCCTTGTCGTGGTCGTGATGTGAGCGCCGCACAACCGAGGCATAGACGTGATCACGGGCAAATTCTGCTGATCTCCACGTTCACGACCAATACTTCATCGCAAATACCTTCGGAGACGCCACCAGCCACGACGTCGGCTCGGACGCGATACCTCCAAGCAACGAGGTTATAGCATAGACGTGTTGTCCCGAAATTAGTGGTCTGACACTACAGAGTAAATCCTTGACGCAGTTACTCTCGTCACCACAACCGATACCCATAGCAACACCTTTGTCTGAAGATTCTGTGGCCCATGCCGCGCTGATTGTGGAAAGCCACATTGCTTGAACACCCAGTCGACAGCTGAGATCCACGCCACACACGCACATTCACTGTGAGGCGAGCCTCGCGTAGTCCCTTGCGGATTCTCCAACCCTCGCTAACAGTGTAGCACGGCCACGACGGATACGAACACGAGATCAGCATGTCCGAGCACCGTGCTGAGTGCTGTTATGACTTGACTGGGGAAAGGCTCGACAGGAGCCACTCCGTTCGCTGTCTCGTCATGGCGACGAGTAACGGGCGGGCGATCTGCTCAGTCTTGGAGGGCAGATTGACGAGCTCGGAGTATTTTTTGCGGCTGCGAGATCTTGATGGCGTTCTCAGAGGTTCCTCGTGCCTCTCTGATATCGCAAGGAGAGTGGCTCAACGATGTACGCGAGTATCGGACAGTGTGAGTGTACGTACCTTCGCGAAAAGAATGAGACGAGCCATGATGCTTGTTTTCGTTGTCTCGCGACACCGAAAGTCCACAAGCAAGTCAACACCTTGACTTGAACGAGCACTCGTAGCTTGACTACGTCCGTGAGACTGAATCTGGTGACCAGTAGTGACACCAATAACTCTTCACAGGCACACAACACGTCACACGTAGAAAGGAAGTTGGGCGTCAAAGACAGAGCTCATTGCAGACGCATTGATTTCTTCATACATGGACAGCCATCAGCATCAACGCTCTCGTCGACATCTTGACCATTATCTACCATTTTTCACAGACCATCGTCTTCTTTCGTCATCACTGAGCAGCTGCTGCCCACGCCTCGTGAACACCTCCGACCTCCAGCATCGCCTGAGGGCGAGGATCCACCAGCCGCAAGCGTCGATTCTCATTGAATCCACTAGCGCATCGAGCACGGCGCTGTGCGACAACGGCCTCATTCACCAGCTTGATGCTCGTACAAACACCATATGCCTGTCGCATACGCTCCAGATTACGGCTTGCCTTCGCAGCGGTCCACAGCGACGCAGGTGGCTCTGCCAACAGCCAAGCGTCACATGCAAACAAGTTGTCGGGAACGAGCGCTGCTGCGAATCGCCATGTCGACGTCGATGACTCCGACTCGCGTGCTTCAAAGCGCTCACTCAGAGATAACCACAGTGGCGCTTCTCCAGGAACAAGCGGCGAAGACGGCTCGCACGGGTTGCGGTCCTTCAAGAGGTCGAGGAAGCCCGTGAAGTCATCCGATCTCGTAGCACTAAGCGCAAGATTGTCGAACGCCGTAAACTGAATGTCCGCCTTGGCTGCCGATAAACCGACCGCCGCGGCGTCGGCGTGCGCAACACGGGCCGTTGCAAGCTTTGAAGCCATTGCACCAATGTCTTTCGCGGCGGCAGCTAAATCGTCACGAGCCATCACGAATGGTGCGGTGATGTACACTAGCTCTCGAGCATTTGGACTGCTGAGCTTGGCACGACAGTCAGCGCACACAGTGTAGACTGGACTGCTTGAGCTATCCAATGACAGCGCCTCCGTCATCGTCTTGGTCGATCGCTGCGCGATGGCAACACGAGCCGTCACCTGGTCACTCACTTTGCTTGGCTCCTTCGATCCCTCGTACACGAAGAAACGTTTGTACTGGCGGAGTCCCTCGATGACCTCGGTATCTGTAGCGTAGTTTTGAGAGTCCACTTTACTAGCACGCGTGATCCGGTGACCCGAATTCACCGACAACGCTCGGAGAAATACGAGATCGACCGACAGCAATACAATGATGGATTCGCGCACGGGAACACTTGAGCTAGTTAGCCACTGCTGAAGGGCTTGTTCCTTGGAGTCGGAGAAGAAGACTTCCAAGTGAGGATATACTCGCGCGTTTTCGTGATGCTGCTCCAACACGAAAGCTCTCGAGCTGTCGTCCTTGCAGTCGGAGACAATTCGCGTCAGTTGCCCGCGCTGCGATGCGCGAGAAAATGAATGCGCGAGCACATCGCTTTGCCATTGAGACTGAACTGCGCAGTCTGTGATATAGACGAAATGGATGTCAGAACTATCCAAGTGTCCTGCCGGCGGCTTGGACAGACGCGCGACACCACCCGAACAACAGTGTACTCCCCACTGATCACACGCCGCGCCTCCGTCCTATCGACGACATCGTTCTTGTTGGCCAACGCGATCGCTGATCCCCACGCTGGACGTCCAAGCTCCATCGTGATCCGCTTGTTTGAGTTAAAGCCTGTTGGGCAAAAGTGAGATTTGTACGCCAACGCTGCGTCATTATACGCATGCAGCGCCAGACAAACACTAATGGTATGTCGCCTTCGCAAGATCGTCGGAACGCGCTCATAACCGTTGGTGTGGGACGCGAGATGCCACAGATATCCGGACGGCTCACGCAACAACCACGCGTCACAGTCGAGGAACTGCGACGGCAACTGCGTATCGAAGAAGTTCCATTCACGTCCGTCAATCCAAGGAGGCAGCGTGAAATTTTGCGGCCGAATCGTGATCGGATATGACTCAAGGTCAATATCAGCTCCGACAGATTCGTTGCAAGGATTGCCCGGACATCATCGGCAAAGTCCCAGTTCTCGTACCGAGACGGGTACCTATGAATGCTCAAAACACCACTGATGCCGATCGGGATCTCATGGTGCGCTGCAGCGAGAGGAACAGCGAGGTAGCGCTTCTTCGGCGACAGTTTCTGCCAGATCTCGACGATCGTTGGCAGCACTTCTTTCAAAAGTGCGACCTCGACAACGTACGGACCTGTCGCCGCGAATTCGCGCCAGTCGTTGTTGCTTAGCGCCGTCGTGTCGGAAGGCAACACGCGGAGTAGCTCTTCTTTCGACAATGGAGGCGAGTGTGGTTCATACCACTCGGCATCTTGACCAAACCAACGAGGATCAGCGATGTCTTCGACTTCACGGAAGAGATTCCACACGTCGACGTTCTTGGTGAAGATGGCGTCACTTTCTGCAAGCATCACAAAGTCGTCGTCCTTCAGTCGATTCCGATTAAGCTCTTGCTTGAACCACTGCTGCAACACCTCAAAGTGGATGGTTGTATTGAGCCATCCAGCGCCAAATCGTGTCTCCTGAGCTTGGACAGCCGGAAATCCCACCGATTCCACCCGAGATGAAGGATTCTTGCGCTGCAAGATGGCTTCGTACTCGGGAACACCACAACCATACATCGCATGCGTCATATCATGCTCATATCCCTTGGCACGTGCACTGTGGCTCAGCACCTCCGCTCGCAGCACTTCGATCTCGGAGCATCCCGACGTGAAGACGATGTGCTTGACTTGTCGCGTCTCGAACGCGAGCTGGTCGGAGAGCTTGGTCGAGTCACGTGCTGAATCTCGGAACGCCGTGCTTGCCTTCGCTGCAGCAGCATCATGTACAAATGATGTCTTCTTTCTGGACGAGGCATCGCCACCAGTTGCAGACGAAGAGAGAAAGCGGAAATTGACATACACCGCGAATACGAAGATGAACGCGAGTGCTCCGAGCACCGCGCGACGCGTGGAGATCCCAGCAACGGTGTGCGTCGGCCGCACGCGCGACGGCGGCATCTGGCGACGCGGCAGCATAGCGATCTATCGGTCTTCGTCCTCCGTGATGCGATGTCGTCTGATGGTGTCAACTGAGACACTGCGGCGCAACAGGGGGAGGAGACAGAGAGACGAAGGTTCCCTGTCTAAATCGAACAAAGGGAAACCATCGATTTATGTAGGGCAAGCGCTGTAATTCGCTGAAATCACGAATTCACGCCAACTTCATTGGTGAAAAATATTGGCTCTCTCTTCAACGCACAGTTCGGACGAAGCAAGCATGAAGCACCCTTCCCGATTAAAACAGTGAAGTGACTTTTATAGTGAAGTTGCTTCACGGGGTTTTTCAGCTTCACTGATTCTCAGGTGAAGATGGGGTTTTTCTTCACAAAACTTCACCTGATGCGCCAATCACTGACCAAACGATCTCAATTGGCTCTGAACTCCTAGATCCAAATTTCCACATTTGAGAGCTTGATCAGCATGGAGGTGGATATGGCGGAAGTTGATGATGGAGTTGTTCGCCCCCGCGTTGAGCACCCAGACGACACAGTCGTTCATGAAGAGATCGTTCCAGTGTCAAGCAACCGGCAGGGCTATGTTTCATTCCTGCGTGCATTGCAGCTGCATATCCTCGCGCTCTCAAGAGTTGACGTCAAGAAGAATGGCGGACAGCGGCAGCTCGAATGCGTTGTCAATGACGTAATGGCAGGAGCTGTAGCTGATGGCGCTCTCAGCGCGAAGATGAATCATGATCAAGTCCTTGAAGTCCGAGCACTCCTGGACGATGGAGTCGACAGATCCTGGCTGATGCATCAGCGGATATCAGCAATTCTATCGATGCTTGTAAAGGAGCGAATCGGTGTATACTCGGCAGAAGCTGCAGGCGCCTTCAATACTACGTTTCGTCAAGCCATCGATCAAATGAACACAGTTAGCACTCAGGCGGAACAGGACCTCGCACAAATCAACAGTCTTACTGGTCAGCATGTAGCTGAAGAGGCTTGATTTGTTGCGAGTCGGCTCAAAAGTGAGATTGTGGATATTGTGTCGACCATAAGCAAGCAAGTCACCGACAAGGCTACAGTTGCAGTTGAGGAGCGTATTCAGAAGGTTGGCGAGAACAAGGAAAACGAGCTGAAGGAATGTTTCGATCATGCTTTTGCAGTGCGTCTTGATGCAAGTATGCGCCAAGTGATCGACGACGTGCAGCGTGCAGTGGACGAAAATGCGATTGTCGCAGTGAACCAACATCTTGATGTAGCTGCTCACATTAAGGCGAGCGAGCTGAAGGCAGATTTGGAGCGCTCGCTCACTGTGACCCTCGATGGAAACGTGCGACGTGTGCTCGACAACATACAACACAGTGTTGACGAGCTGGCCATCGTCGCAGTAAATGAGCACCTTGGAATCGCGAGTGACAAGAAGGCAGGGGAACTAAAAGAAGAACTGGAGCGCTCTCTCACCTTCCGTCTCGACGCAAGTGTGCACCAAGCAATCCAGGACGTCCAACGAGCGGTAGATGAGCACGCTATTATCACCGTTGACGGACATTTAAGTTCAGCAGGGAAAACGAAGTCTGAGATAAAAGCAGACCTTGATCGAGCACTCGCGACTCGTCTTGACAGAAGTGTTCGTCGCGTCATGTGCGACGTGCAACGCGTTGTGGGTGAACGAGCGACCGTCACCGTCAGAGAATATTTGGGTACCGTCGGGATGACGAAAGAAAAAGAACTTAGGCAGAGCTGGAACGCTCTCTCGCCATGAGTCTCGACGCAGGCGTGCGACGTGTAATTGAAGACGCCAAGCGCGCTGTGGACGAGCGAGCTGTTGTGGCCGTGAACAGCCATCTAGCAACAATCTCGTCTAATCCTCTCGATGTTTGCGAGAAAACAGACGGCCGCGTGGCGTGCGTTGCTTGTTCGGCTGGCGCTGGATGGAGTGCACGATTAGAACAAGAAAAGCGAGACTCGACTCACGAAAAAGAATTGGATGAGCGAATTAATGCTGCTGTTGCTCGCCTGTGGAATGAGCACAAGGACACTATGTTTGCGGCTGTTAAAGACTATGAAACTATCGGTTCACAGGTTGTCGAGCGGCGATGTGAAGAAGCGTTGAAGAAAATGAACGATCAAGTTGCAGCCGAGTTGAAACTTGCTAGAAACGAGATCGCCTCACGTCCCAACAGCAAGAAGGATTCCATTTAAGACCGACTGGTAGCAGCACCTGTCAACGCACGGAATTTGTATGAGCTCAGATCGGTACAAAAGAATGCGACACAACGTGAGAGCTGTTTGGTTTGTGAAAACGGATCATCGCAGTTAATTGGCAATGTTTGCGTCGAGCTCGGCGATCTTGCGATTTCCTCAGGTCACAACGTCAGATCTCCATTTGAAACTCACATTTTTGAGCAGGTATTGGTGTCATTGGACAAGGCATAATCCAGTGCAATGGCGGCTATTGACAAAGCGATCAAGCAGCAGCAGCAGAGTGCGGCGACGTTTCAAGAAATGCAGGCCTCCGTCCGCAGAATGCAGAAAGAAATGAGGTTGACGGTCGCAGCGGACAGCAAGCAGCAACAACACGCACTATCGGTCAAGATGCAGCGAAAGCTGGCCCGTATTCAGCAAGAACGGAATGATTGAATGCATTTTGTCGAGTTGGATCGGTAAGCTCGAGAAGCGGACATCATTGCATGAATGCATTTCAATATATACGAGAAAATTAACATGTGATCTTTGCTCTCTTCCTCTTCTTCCCCCGACACTGATGAGAAAATTGAGGGCAGGTTGGAGTTTTCATCACTGTCGGAATCTTCGTCGATGCCGATCATGTGATGTGGAATGAAGTTGCTGAGCAGAGAAACTGGTATCTTATCACACTGGGTTATCTCCGTGAATTGTTGATTCGCGCGCAAGAACGCAGCCATCTCCACATTCGCGCCGGTGAGGCGGCTTCGTTCGCTACGAACCATTATCCCAGCGTTGCCGAAATCCCGCTCTATTTGCGGAGACGACACAGGGAAAGCAAACAAACCCTTGCGACCTTCGATAAGTACTTGAAGTTGGCGGCCTGCTTGCTCCAGAACTCGAGAACCGAGTCCACTTTCTGAGGGCGCTGGTCGATCCAACTCTGTAGCTCTTCTTCGATTCGCCCTTCACGGATGTCGCTGGGTTCGTCATCGACCATAAGGATGTTGTACATATCGGCGAGTTCTGCTGAAAACTATCCTGATTGTTGCGTGCTTGATGTCGAGTTGGTAATCTCCGCCATGACACTCGAGGTTCCATCAGTCTCATCTTTGACTGCCATCATGAGCTTTCGTATCTTGTTGTGCACGAGATTGGCAATCTTGTTTGAGATACGACAGCAGGTCGACTCATCGTGACCCATTGCCTGGTTCGCAGCAACCACAGCCTTGCAAACGTTCAACTCGAGCGTTTCGAATTGGGGGTGAAGGAATATTTGGCATTCAAACACAAATGCGTGGGTGAGGCGCTCTGCTGGGGACGTGTATCGGCAGAAGAATCGTTTGTCAAGTGCTTCAGCGAGGAGGGTTCGTGTCTTCTTGACAATGTCTGTGAGTGATTCGGCAGGGATCTTCACTGTCGTTGCGTCGTTGCGTGAGTTGACAGCACGACGTCCCTTAGATCCTCTGTGACGTTTAGTGCACTTGTTCGGACCTTGATCAGCCACACCACCGACGCAACCTGTGATGCTCTCTCTCTCCTTGCGCATGTCTGTTTACCATGGTGATTGGCGTGAGAAGGGATAGCAACTGGTAGATCGCTTCCTTACAACCAGAGAGAGGAAAGTAACGAGGTGCCTTTGTCGCACTCGGCCGAGATGCACATTCTTTGTAGAAGGCTTCCACTGGGGACCATAACTTAATCAGACGTTCAATGACATTCGTGAGACCGAGAAAACGATGCGACTGGTAATCCACCAGTCATGTCTTGTTGCTTCCTTCGAACTCGCAGAGCGCCGCAAAGAGACTTTCCATCTGCTCCACGTCGCAAACTTGGCGCACGGTTTTCCTTATCTTGAGAACGCGCTCCGTCATTTCTGGATTTTTGGAGACTGAAGCTTTGTCCACGAGACCACAGGCCCATTTAGTTGCAGCGTTTGTCATGTGTGGAATACACCACTCCCACGCGACACGCAGACCGTCTCGAAGCAATCCTTTTACGTCTGATGCGCCATCGCTCATTCCACCGAACAACTCTGACTTTGAGATTCCAAACTCTTTAAGTAGAGCGCCGACCCAGCGAATGAACGGAGTTCGAATTCCACCTGCTCTTTGCTCGTATGCGGGATTGAACTCACGATTTCCGAGCAAAACAGACAGGAAACGCCATGATCGATCAATGAAATACACCGAAGTCCCAGATATTTGCTGTTCTGGGGCTTGCACGACCAAAAATCGACAACGAGTGTGAGGGACTTGCAACAACGCTGGCGTTGTTCTAGAAACCGAACAACCTCCTTCTTTGTTGAAGTGTAGAGCTCTATGATCGAATGTGTGATCGCCTTTGCGTTGATGGAGGCTCTAAACGGGTCTTTCACAAACAGCGATTCTGCGAGCTGGAAGCTCTGAGACTCACACGAGCGGAATGCGAGGTTGTCGTAGACGATTCGACAAGTCTCAACGAGTAAGCGTAAGCGCGTAGGGTCTTGCCGATACATCGTGGAGCTCTTGAGCTCGTCCAACGCCTCTTCTCGTGTGCGCTTTCGGAGAACTTCAACGGTAGTCTTGTCGGATGTGATATTGTGTACGCAGCTCAGATGCCTTGTCGCATTCGATGTTCGACCTCCATAGAGAGGGAGAATCGTCCATTCATCGCGGCAGCCCTGACTCGCGAGGCAGATCCAGCCGATTTCGACTGCGTTCGGCTTAATTGATGCGACTTTAACCCCCCACGAAAAGATGATCGATGACTCATTTGGTTTTGGAGCAATGACGCGCAGGCCGGAATCCTCACTTGGTTTAAAAGCTTCGATCGCTTCCCTGACAGCGGCTGGAACAGCAAACGTAGCCATTGATGTAGCTGCTGCGCTCATCGCCAGCTCGGGATAAGAAGCCACCTAGCGATGTGTCTGGCGGCGATTGCGGTGTGGTGCCCCGCGATCTTTGTGCCGAGCAGTCCCAATCTTGAAGATTTGTAAATATTGAAATTTTGACTTGCTTCCATCCTATTTCAGCCAATCAGATTGGTGAAAAACGAAGCTGGAGAGAACGTGGTCGGTCGGTTGGTGAAGCTCCGATGGTGAAGACAACATAAACTTCATCCTTCTGTGAATAATCGAACAAGAACATGTATTCTTCAACATAAGGCTTCACTGAATTTTGAGAGAACCCCTCCTTGACCGGTAACCGCTTCTTAACCGGTAACTTCGTCCGAACTGTGCTTCAACGTCACAACATCCAGAGTGATGGTCCATCTTCATGCTGGATGATGGAGCGACGCCCGCATGGACGTCGTCGTCGTGGACGTGAGGTCGTACGTCTCGCGCGCCATGGCGCAAAGCTCCTCCAGCATGTCGTTCACGTTGCGAGGTTGAGGCTCTCGACCTGCGTCGCCCGTGAGTGAGTTAGGAGCGAGTGTTGGCTGGTGCGTCACAGGCATCGTGTGGTGACGTGGACGCGTCGTCACGGCAGTCGAAGGAACATCTCTCGAGACAGGCGGCGGCGGAGGCGGCGCACGGGTGGGAAGCTGATACGGCGACGGCTGTAGTGGCTCGCTTGGAGCTGATACTGGTGGTGGTGCAGCTGATGCAACTGACGTTGATGTTGGCGCTGGAGTAGTCGTTTCAATGGTTGACGCACGCGCACGCCACTTTCTCTCGCGCGTATCGCTGCGCAGCATGATCTCACCGCCAGCGTCGCTGGCTGCGCGCGTCGCTCGGGTCGCGATGGATCGCGCGCTGCCCACGAGCGGTCGCTGTGTTGCCGGTGGTTGTCCTCGTATGATTTGCGTCGGACCACGCGTCGGTCTTCGATTTGGAGGTGCGTTCTCGTGGTCGAACTGGTCTCGCGCCTCGTCAGTGTCTTCGCTGCCATAGTCGTCAGCACGATCAAGATGTTCTCGCTTCGAGTTTTCCTCAACCGCAGTGAACGTCGGATAACGGGCAGGATCCTCACGAAGATGCGTGCGAGACGTCGGTCGTGGGACCCGCATCGGTGGAGGCTCGGAGACCTGGCGACGTCGCGTTCTCGGCGCCAGCGCATCGGCATCCATCTGGCTGTCCCGTCGAGAGACCAAGCCGCTCATGGGCTGTTTGGGTTGTGCCAGCAACGTCACGCTGTGACGTCGCGTGGTGCTCGAGGATCCATTCCGTTGTGGCGGGGTGCCCGCTGGGATGACAGGCGACATGACGCCGATCTCATCCGACCGAATGCATTCTTGTGCGAAGCGCTGCTCGAACTCTTCGATCTCGCGCAATGCATACAGCGTCGGGTCGTTGCGCAAGACCTGGGACAAGCAAGTCTTGCAGAAGCATCTTGTGAGCGCAGGCCGGCCGTGCAGCGGAGGGAAGGTCTCCTTCTTGACCCCGCACTGTGTGCACACCCACTACAATGTGGAAGCGAGAGGGAGAGAAGCGTGAGTCGCACAGACAAGAAGGGAGAAACCGACCGCATCGACTCGAAGACGTACGTGATGGCAGAGCGCACAAGAGCGAGGAGGACTATACACAGGCTGCGCGCACATTCCACACCGACGGTCCTGCTGCTCTGCAGTCGACGTCGGCAGTTGTGCGTTCGCTGGTCCCGTTGCGGTCGACCATTGGGTCGCGCGAACAAGTTTCTTGGTGAAGCTGCACTCGATGATGTTGGAGAAACCGATACAGACGTCCGACGCGTAGTTCCACGCAAGCACACTCAGCAGATCTCCTCCAGCGTAGTACGAGAGCTGGTGACAGACTTCGACGTGACCACCGCGGAGCTGTCGAAAGAAGCTGCAGGAGAGCACTTCGCCCCGCACGATGGAGCTGTCGCCGATCGGCGGAAACGACGGGATCTTGAGTGAGTGACGGATCTCATAACCGATGCGCTCGTCGCTCGCCGTTCGGAGGACACCAGTTCCCTACGCCAAGCCAAGGAGAACAGAGCAGTGAGTGAGAACGTGAGCGGATCATGCAGAAGAAAGAAAAGCCCGCACGCACCCCAAGAAAGACAAAGTCCCGGTTCTTGACGACGATGGACGTCGCAGTGCCGCCCGACCGCATGAGCGACCACTTGACTGCAAGTGTGCGGAACGGATCCATGGCGCTCGGTTTCTCGACCGAGTAGAGCACGGCGGCGTCAATGACGTTGTCCTTGGTGTAGTACGTGCGCATCGCGCGCTCATCCCTCGAGCCCCACAGCGAGCCGTACAACACGTCCTCGAGCGTGCCTTCGATCGTGCCAAACACCAGCATCATGGGCTCGGTTTGCTCGGCCAGCGGCTGCCGCGAGCGCCGCTTGTACACGCGGATGCCTTGCGCCTGGCGCGTGCATTTCCACGCGAGCGGGTCCACCGTGCGGTTCTGGTGGAACACGAGGCTCTCGTAGCGCTCCAGATACTGCTCCAGCAGGCGCTTCTCGATGAGCCGCAGCTGCGCGGTCTGGTACTCGGTGAGCCGCAGCACTGGCAGTCCGTCGCGGCGCACGCGCTGCTCCCTCGGCAGCAGCATGGGCGGCGCGGCGGCAGACGATGACGACGACTGCGGCGGCGGCGCGCTCGAGTAGCTCGGCTCGTGGATGCGACTCGTCATGGATGGAGCGCAAACGTTGTGCGATGCGCGATCCGGAACTCTGGACGCCAGGGCAGTCCGGGATCCGGGGTCCGGGGTCCGGCAGTCCGGCAGTCCGGCAAGTCTGGTTCACGATGTCGGTCAGTCGCTCGCTCGCTCGCTCGCTCGTCGGAAACTCCGGACCGAGCGCTCCGTCTCTGTTCCACTCGCGCGATGATGGACGGACGAAGCGGTGCAACAAGTCGCGATGGTGCGCTATACGAACCTAGTGAGGATCCAACCACGAACTTAGTGGTGATGTCGCCCGAAGGTCGCGCGGCTGGTGGCGATTGGCTGGTGGAGCTGCTCGTCGCGTGTGTGTGCGTGTGTGTGAGTGGAATCAATCGATCACTAGCGCCAGACTGCAGTGGAGACGCAAGCGACGATGAGCGACGTGGAGGACAACAAGAAGAGCGGCCCGGCCTATGAGGACCGCGTGAAG
Source organism: Pythium insidiosum (assembly GCA_022836835.1). Taxonomy (NCBI): domain Eukaryota; phylum Oomycota; class Peronosporomycetes; order Pythiales; family Pythiaceae; genus Pythium; species Pythium insidiosum. The sequence continues at coordinate 191,747 of JAKVDI010000058.1, forward strand.
CACATCTCGGTGATCGCCAAGCCGCTGGCCAGCAAGAAGCACACCAAGCGCGTGTACAAGGTCGTCAAGAAGGCCACCAAGGTCAAGGGCATCAAGCGCGGCGTCAAGGAGGTCGTCAAGGCGCTGCGCAAGGGCGAGAAGGGGCTCTGCGTCATCGCCGGCGACATCTCGCCCGTCGACGTCGTCTCGCACATCCCCGTGCTGTGCGAGGAGCACGACATCCCGTACATCTTCACGCCGTCCAAGGTTTGTTTGTTGTGCTCAACCGAGACTGCTTGTGATATGTGTGTGTGGCTCGTTGTTTAACCATCTTTCTCTCTGTTTCTGCAGGTGGACCTCGGTGCCTCGGCGCTCTCCAAGCGCCCGACGAGCTGCATATTGATCACGCCCAACAAGTCGGGCTTCAACGTCGGCGACGCGTACGAGGAGCTGCTCGCGGATGTCAAGGAGCTGCAGCCCGTGTACTAAGTAGTAGCAGATAGAAACGACAGAAGGAAGGCAGCAAACGAGTGGGGTACATGTATCTATCTAAGAGGACACGCTTCTCTCTCTCTCTCTTTCTCCATCGTCTCTACGGCGCAATGGGCTCAAAGACCGAGCCAAACACGACGTCAGCGACCTCCTCCCACGACAGACAGCGCGTCGCCTCGGGAAAGAAATGGAACAGCGCGTGCACCGAGCGACTCGGATGCAGCAGCACGAGCCGCAAAAAGCGCTGGCGAAGCGCCCGCGCGTCTCGTTCGCGAGCGATGTACTGCTGCCAATACGGCGTCGCCAGTGTCTCGCGCCACAGTGATGCGTCTCCGTGCTGTAGCATCAACGTCAGTCAGATGATTCGATCTACAGATCGCAATACGACAATGACGACCACGTACCAGTGCTGCAAAGAGGACGGCGACGAGGTCGTAGAGCGGGTCGCCGGTCTTGGCGTCGGCAAAGTCGATCACGACCGACGGCGTCCACTCGCGCGTTCCGTAGAAACGCTGCTGCCGCTGCGATTTGAGCGCATCGATCGCGGCGGCGTCATCGTTGAGCAGCGAGAGCTCCTCGTCATCGTCGTCGGAATCGGAGTCATCGTCGTCCGAGTCACTGGCGTCGCTCTCCTCTTGCGATTCGTTCAATTGATCAAGAGCGTGGAGCATCGCGAGACGAGGACCGAGTGGGACGCCGATCGCCTCGAGCTGCGACTCGGTCACGAGCGCCATCGTCGCTGGCGTGAACTGCTGCTCGTGGACGAGCAGCGAGACGAACGCGTCGCAGCCGATGGCACGCAGCCACTCCACCATTCGCTCGGTCTCGGGCTTGCAACTCGACTTTGATCCAGTCGACGCGACGGAGCCGAGCACGTTCTCGTCCGTGAGATCGCCGTGCAGCAGCACAGGCGGCGACTGCGCGTCTCGATGCCACGGCGGCAGCACGACTCGCTCGATGCCGTCGAGCGTCGCAGGCGGAAGAAACGTCTCGAGCGCGTTCATGAGCTGCGGAGGCACCACGTTCTCGCCCATGTGAACTATCAAATGGACAACACAACATCGCTCTCAGTAACCATCACAGCATCCACAGAGAGAAAGAGAGAACATAACGTACAGGCGAGTGCGTTCTTGCGGCGCAGCAGCAGGTAGTGCGCGTACCACTGCCACGTCGCCTTGTCGTGGCCAAAGAGTCCGCGCCACTGCCCGTCGGCAGGCAGCCGCACGCGGTGCAGTCGCGGGAGAAACTCGGCGCTGAGCCAACGCGCGAGTCGCTGCCAGCTCGCGGGCGTCGCGCCACCGCCGTCACGTCGGCGCAGCAGCGACTTGATGCCCACGAGGTCGCGGCGGTACGTCATCACGACGTAGGGCCAGCGCCAGAACGAGCCGTCGCCGTCCGCGTCGTCCACGTCGCTCACGTCCAGCAAGTGCGACGCGTGCGCGAGCGTCGGCACCATCGCTTGCAGCTCGCGAGGCGCAGCGTTGGGCGTCGACAGCAACCGATAGACGTCTCGCTCGATGCGGAAGCACTCCTCCATCGCGTAGCGCAGCGACATGGTCGTCTTGAGCTGATGCGGCTCCACGATGGCTGCCGCCGCCGTCTTGCGCCGTCGCTTGGGACTGCCGTCGACGTCGCCTGGCGCGTCGTCGTCGTCGTCGTCCTTCTCCGCCTCAAACCGCGGCGACAGGTAGGACGCGATGGAGAACTCGCCCCAGTCCTGGTTCAGCTCGCTGTAAAACTTGATCAGCCAAGCGCCGTCGACCGCGAACGCCGGGTTCACGCGCGCGGTCACGCTCTGGAGGCTGCGCTGCGCCTTGCGCGGCAGCTTGTGGCGGCGCAGCACAGTCTGCAGTCGCGGCCGCCAGTGCTCGACGGCGCGGAACGTCGCCGTGTACGCCTCGGGGCCGAGGAAGCCGTGCTGCCGCGGCACCGTGAGCATGCGGAACACGTCGTACGTGTCGCGGCGGCCGGCGGCGCGCAGCCCTTGCTGCAGCCGCTGCAGTGCGTCGTCCTGTCCGTCCTCCAGCAGGTCGCTCGCGAACGCCGGGAGGTTGTGCGAGTCCACAAAGTTGTGCGTGACCGCGACCGTCGTCTCGAGGTTGAGCACGAGGTGCCACCAGCCGCTGGGCACGTAGATCACGTCGCCGGGCTCCTGCAGCACCTCGAGCGGGCGCTCGTGCGGCGCCAGCGTCGGGTACACGTGCAAATACCACGCGAGCGACGTCATGTCGAGCACCGACTCGCGGCCGCTGCGCCGGTCGCGGGTCGTCGCGCCGACGCCCGGCGGCGGGTGCCCCGGCGGGTACAGCGCCCAGCGCTTGCGGCCCTGCAGCAGCGCGTTCCACGCCGACGTGCGCGCCGGGTCCGTGTGCCACGGCGCCCCCGAGCGCTCGGGACCGACCACGAGCCAGCGAAAGTCGGGCGAGCAGCTTGTGCTGTACTCGGACTTGGGCTGGAGCTGCTGGTGCTGGTCTCTGTAGCTGAAGAGGTCTTGAGCAGTCCCAGGAGGTCCTCGCGGAAGACCTTGAGGCTCGAGACGTCGTAGTCTCGCAGCAGCGCCGGCATCTTCTCGCCAAAGCGCGGGTCAAAGATGTAGAGCGGCGTCTCGTCGTGCTGGTGCCGCAGGTACGTGGCGTAGTCGGGCAGCGACATGGCGCTCGACGCCGCCGTGTCGGTGTCGAGGTTGTGCGTGATGCGGTGGCGCAGCGACGCGTCCGAGAAGCGCGCGGCGAGCTGCTCGAGCGTCCACTGCGTGGTCGCGGGCCACGACGTCAGCGCGTTGGTCAGGATGAACGGCACGCGCGCATACTCTCTGGTGGGTCACGTCGGTGAATGAGTGTGTGCGTGAGGAGGAGCTCAATTGGTATCCAAAACAGCAAGACGTACTCGTAAAACTGGCGGTACGAGAGCGCGTGGACGTCCAAGCGGCGGATCTGAGGCACCGCCGGCGCCTCCGGCGTTGGCGTCGGCGGCACAAACGTCGAGAGCTGCATGTGGCAGCGGCACCAGCGGCGGTAGAGAAAGTCGGAGCCGAACTGGCGGATCTGCAGCGGCGCGAACGACGCCGGCAGCCCCTGAGGCAGCCGCTCGGGGCGAGGGAAGAAGGTCGTGAGGCGCCACGACTGGTGAAACGTGAACGCGCCGCCGTGCAGCCGCAGGCAGTGCAGCATCCACAGCGGCTCCTCGCGCGCAAAGACGTAGAACACTGCAGAGAGAGAGAGAGAGCACAGCGTAAGGGACCATGGCCGCAGGGACAGGCGATGGAGGGGAGATAGACATGCAGTACCCGAGTTGACCTGCGCGAGCTGCAGGAGGTCGCCGACGTCGCAGAAGAGCGTGAGGTACGCGAGCAGCTCGTCATGGAGCCCTTGGAAGGCGCTGGTGGCGAGCGCTGGCTGGCGGAACATGGCTCCACTTTGATCTCTGTTCTCTCTTCTCCGAGCAAAGAACAGAGAGCAAAACGCAGAGAGCACAACGCAGAGAACGAAGATCAAAGAATGAGCTTCGTCGACTAGTGTGCTGTAGTGGACCGTGGACCGATGTCACACGCCTGAGTTGTGCGTTGCTGCTGTTTATTGCCGACACGACACGCATAATCAGCCCGCCGAGCGTCTAGTCTTGTAGATTCCACTAAACCCACGTCTAATTTGGTCAGTTCTGTCACTCGCGCGGGGGGATTCGAATGCGCTCCCCATCATGGCGTGCGTCGGGTCCAGGTCCCGCCCAGTCATCACGAGCAAGAGAGCAGCGCAGCAGCCACCGTTGGCTTCATCGCCGCTGCATTCGCTCTCGCTCTCGCTCTCTCGCTCGCTCTCTCGGTCTCTCGACATACGTACGCACACGCCGCTGTCCTCTGCATGAAGACCGCCAACGTCGTGGCGCTGCCCGTGCTTTCGGCGTCCGACGCCTCCGTCTCCGTCTCCGTCTCCGTCGCCGCCGCCCTCGCCGCCGCGACACCCTCCGCCTCCACCTCCTCTTCCTCCTCTTCCTCCACGCTCTCGGCCGACGAGCGCCGGCGGCGGCGCAACGAGAAGGAGCGGCTCCGTGTGCGCGGGCTGCAGTCGCGGCTCGAGAGCCTGCGCCGCGACCTCCGCGCGCACGAGCAGCACTATGACCAGCTGCAGCGCGAGCTCGAGCGGCGCACGGCGCTCGCGACCAGCGCGCCGCACCAGCTCCACAGCGACGCGAACGGCCGCGCGCTCGTGCGGCGCTACCTCGAGCTCGTGAAGGAGGCCGAGCACCTGCAGGACGTCAAGCACGCGCTCGGCGCGCAGCTGCACGCGCGCGTGCTCAAGTCCACGGCGCTGCGCACGGTCGTGTCGCTCGAGACGGTCGACTTTATCAGCGCCATGCGCGAGACCTCGACCACCTCCGCGTTCCTCTCGACGGCGCTCAGCGCCATCGACCGCAGCGACGTGTCCTCGAACAGTTCATGTCGGCGAGCTCGCTGTTTGAGCACGTGCTGCTCGAGCGGCCGTTCAGCGCGGACGAGGCGCACCGCCTCGTGCGCGAGACGTGCGTCGAGATGATGGAGATGCTGTGCCTCGGCGACTGGGAGGACAGCGGCGAGGCGTTTGGCTGGCGCGGCGGCCACTTTGTGGACGGCGACGTGCTGCGCTTCAAGCTGTCGCAGTCGTTCGCGGCGGTCGGCGCGCAGGACCTCATGCTGCGCACGTGGGCGCTGCTCACGGACCTCGACGCGTACCAGCACATCCAGCCCGAGGCCACGGAGCTCCGCGTGCTGCAGCGCGTCAACGACGAGTGCTGGATCGTCGCCATCACGGTCACGAACCGGCTCACGGCGCCGCGCCACGCGCTGCTGCTGGTCGCGCGCGCGCTCATCCACGGCGGATACCTCGTGACGTTCCGCACGATCCCGCTCTCGCGCGTGCAGAAGGAGTTTATCGAGCGCGAGACCGGCGGCATGATCGTCAACATCTTCTCGTGGTACAACTTCCAGGAGCGAACGCCCGAGGACCCGACGGACAAGGCGCCGCCGGGCTGCGACGTCATCTTTGGCGGCACGGCGCGCAACGGCGACGCGCGGTTCCTGCAGCAGTTCAAGCTCGAGCTGCTGTCAGGCATCACGCGGTGGCAAACGGCCGTCGGGTGCTCTCGGTTCGTGTTCACGCCGCGACTCGCAGCAACACCGCGATGAGCTCGCTCTTCGCGACCGAGAGAGAACGAACGACGCAGACGTCCATGAGCGTCTATGTCTCTCTCTCTCTCTCTCTCTTGCATTCCACACCTCTCTCTCTCTCTCTCTCTCTTTATTAGGATCTAGCGGACAGGAGGAGCATCGATGATGGATCGAGGCTCGTGTCCTTCTCCACGTTAATGTATTTAGTAGTTATCTATCCACCGTCCATTCAACAACAACATCATCCAGAGCGCTTGACGAGGCAGTCGCATCATTCACTGTACTCGAGGGATCACGTCTCGCAGTGGATGCGACATCTCGAGCCTGCAGTTCCCCGTGTTGCTGCGTCTATGGTACCACTGCATTTCAGGCAAATCGAATGGGAAAAAGAGGCACAACGACGTCTACAGTGTGTATGTATATTTCTCATGACGACGCATGAATCAAAAACCGACGACAACAATCGAGTCTCTAGTCAACAGGAGACGCTCTACTGGTTGCCAGCGGCCATGAGCGCGACGGCGCCCGCCGTCAGCGGCAGCGCGACCGAGAAGACCGCCGAGCTGGCGGACGAGGTCTTGGTCGGCGTAGGCGACGGCACCGACGGCTTGCCACCGGCGGCCGGCGGCTTGGCCTCGGCCGAGTCCTTGCCCTGGGAACCCGCGGGCTTGCCAGGCTTCTCGACCGAGGGGCCGGCCATGGAGCCTCCGGCGTGCGCCTTGCTGCCGTCGTGCGCCGGCGCAGCGTGGTTCTCGTGGGCCATGGAGCCGTGCGCCATGGAGCCGTGGCTCGTGCCGTTGTGCGCCGAGACGGCGGCGAAGGCGAGGGCGGCGGCGAGGACGAAGGCGCGGATCATCTTGCGAGGCTGGCGAGTGGGGCTGTGCTGTACCGAGGACAAGGTGGCAAATTGCAGAGTGAGAGAAGCGGAGAGACCTTGTCAGGGCTGCCAGGCTGGAGCCTGGAGTGTGGAGCCTGGAGCCGGGCGCTTGGCTCACGCTCTCTCTCTGCGCCCAGACGTGGCACCACAGAACGAAGACGAAGAGGAAGAAGAGAGAGAGAGAGAAGGGAACGCGCTGCATCCGGTGGATGCTCCATGCCGCCAACGCCCATGGAGATTCAGCGCTGCGGATCAGGATCCGTGCGTTCGGCTGGCAACAAGGAGAGTCAGTCGCACGTGGAATGATCCGAAACATCAACATCAGGTTGTATCTGGGTCTTTCAACACAATACAAGGTGAGACATGCTATTGGTTTGGTATATAAATCACCTTGTTTTGTGAAATCAGGTGGTTGCAGTTGGCTCTGATCTCCCAGAACAGTCGCGTTCGTGGGATCGAGCGCGCTTCGAGGAAGAGGCAGCCGTCCTTGCTCGTGTTCCATGGACGGGAGAGAGCGTGGACGCCGAAGCCAATGCGTGCGTGCGTGCGTCCATCGTCCGTCGTCCATGGTTCTGTCGATCTGTCTGTCTGCGTCTGACTCCTGTCATGTGGCGGAGGCGCCAGATCGACAATACTGTACCGTACAGGACCACATGACTCGCAGTGGCCGACAGATCAACAGACAGATACTGTGAACCAAAGAGCTTTTCCTCCCACAGAGCTCTCTCCATGACACGCGCTCTCTATCTGACACCAGGCAGCTCGTTTTGTGGTACTGTATGTCCATTAAATTTTTATGGGAAGGAACGGAATGTGTATGGCAGACGGTATGGTACGGTGACATTTACAACATGAATCTCTAGAGCATCGTGAACCCGACGGCTGCGACGGTCGAGACGGAGACGACCGTGAGAGCGCTGGCTCCAGACGACTGCGACGGCTTGGGCGTCGACGCCGTGCTGTTCTTGGCCTTGTCCACGGCGGTCTTGATGTGCGCGCCCAGCGAGCCGTCCATGAGGCTCGAGCCAGCCTTCTTGGCGGCGTCCACCACGTCGTCCTTGGTGACGTTGGCCGCCGCCTTGGCGGCGTCCTTGGCGGCGTCGCCCGCAGCGTCGACAGCGTCCTTCGCGAGCGATCCAGCGGCGTCCAAGGCGCCGCCCGTGGCGTTCTTGGCGAGGTTGACGGCGTCGCTGACGACGTCGGCGTGTGCCTGGTGGTGGACGGCGACGAGCGCGAGCACGACAAGCGAGGCGAGAAGACGGACCATTGAATCAAAGAAAGAGAGAAGGAAGGAGCTTGAGCGCTTGCCTGTGGCTTGTGGAATGAGCTGGAGCTGAAGAAGCAGACTCGTGGCGAGATCCGAGAGGGAGAGAGAGAGAGAGAGAGCCGGGGATCTCAATCGTTCCACCCGCCAGCTGTCGTGGTGTGGCCATGCGATCTCATGGCGCGTCACGAGCGTCTGTGTCTGATTGAGCTGAGCGGAGCTGTTCAGTGTCGTGAGATCGTTATCTCTGCTGTTGAGATGGAGAGAGAGAGAGAGAGAGCTCTTTACAATGTGTCGACTGCATCTTGATGCCGTCGTTTGGTCGACCACATTGACAGAGAGAGAGCGAGAGTTGATGACCCGCGTCCTACATGAATCAACAACCTCTGCCTGTGCATTTAATCTCCATGTCCATTCGATACCGTACACTCCAGTACGATGCTCAAAGGAGACGACAGTCTGTTTGTTGGTGGTGGGTGCACGAGTCCATCTGACTTAGATGGCATCCATCTGGAGAGATCAACACCCATCGAAGTGAGCTGAAGAGAGGAGAAGAGAGAGAAGTAGAAAATGGGAAAATGGATTTGGTTGTATGGGCGGCTACAAGTCACTCATTGCGTCAGGTCTGTCCGACCTCTTCTATCGCTTCCTTCAATTGATCTTCGACAGAGAACCCACCAAAGAATCGAGGAAAGCCGACACGACCGACGCATGCAAGGGGTACATATTCTGGAGAAGGCACCGAGCTTTTACAGCACCGTGAACCCGAGTGTCGTGGCGGCGGCCATCGTCACGACGACCGCCTGGCCCGAGATGCCACTGGCGGCCGACTTCTTGGTCGCGGTCGGCGTCGGCACAGGCGCCTTGGACGCGGACACGGACGTGCCGGCGGTGCCGTTGCTGTGCGCGTGCGAGCCAGCGGCGTCCTTCTTGACGGCGGCGTCGGCGGCCGTCTCGGCGTTGGCAGTCGTCTGGAGCACGACGAGCGCGAGGAGAGCGAGGAAAGCAGTGAGGCGAGCCATGTTGGTGACGCGGAAAAGAGAGAGAGAGAGGGAAAGAAAGAGTAGCTGTCGGGGACGCTGGAGATTGAGGAATGAGTGGATTGCTTTCGTTCTCGTGCGATCCTCGCTGCTCACAAGGACGCTGTGAGTGCTTCTCGAGCCAAATCGTGTGGGACGCAGTCACACGCATGCTGTCGTGGTGGAGAGCAGCGCATTCTGGGTGCGAGCAGGAGAAGGAGAAGAAGGAAAGAGGAGGAGCTATCACCCAGTGTATCCATCTCGGTCCACCTGGTGAGCGCCCGCCTCAGTTCACATGTCGCAGGAACTTCAAGTTCAGCCGCCCTGGCTCAGCCAGCACTCACACGAAGAGGTCCAAGACAAACAAATACCAACTCCAAGAGATTCGAGACGACTGTGCTTGGATCGCTGCTGTCCTGTCAATGGTTCGGTACCGTACTGCACACTGGAGAACGCACGTCGGCCGAGATCCTCGCAGGTGCGTGTGGCAGTGGCACACGGTGGGCTGCGCTGGTGGCGGCCTGACTGGTGGTTGGGTGCCCACTGGGTTGTAGGTGAGTTCTGAACACGAACGTAGAGCACTCATGCTCGATGAGCTCGTCTCTACGGATCCGCGTCATCCACAATCTTGCGCTAGCGCTTGCGGATGGGTCCGTCATGCTGGTCGCTGCTGTGCATCACGCGAGTGCAGATTGAGAGCGTATGTATGGCACAGCTCCCATCGATCCAGAGAGCTGTTCCTGCAGTCGCATCTCTCTCTCGCTCTCTCTTTCTTTCCTTCCTTCTCTCTGTGTCGTCAATGGACTGCAGCACCAATGAACGCCATGCGAAGAAGACGGCGACCAACGAACACGACGCCAAGAATACCCTCCAGCTCGAATGATCCTGCGTCATGTCACTCTCCGCGCCTTCTTCGGCACTGACAATGGCTGCCCCCGCGGGTCTCTGGCGCCGCGTGCTGCTGCTCGTGCTCGCGACAATCCATGCGACGTGCGTCGGCTACTTTGCGCTCAGCGCCGCGTGGTACGCGCTGCTGCCGCACCAGCAGGTCGCGGTCGGGTTCACCATCTACTCCATGGTCTTTGAGCTCTCGCGAATCCACGTCGTCGCCGCTGCGCACGCGGGCGTCGCGATCTGGCACGCGTATGCGCTGCTGGAGATGCTGTGTGGCCACCGTCGGCTCTCTTCCAGACGCGTCAGACCGTCGACAGCAGCGACAGGACGAGCACCCGAGCGATGGCGGCGTCGCCTCACGACACATTGGCTCTACGTCGCCCTGCTGAGCCGACGCGGCGTGCTGGGGCTTGAAAGTGCGCACTTTAGCGAGGTCTTTGCCGTGCGAGAGAGCGCCGAGACGCTGCTACAGACGCTGCAGGCGTATCGCCTCAGCCAGTTTGTCGCGCGGCGCGACATCAACAGCGTTTTCGTCGCGCTGCTGGTCGTCAACTGCTGGATCACGCCGCTCATCCAGCACTACGTCACTCGCCGCGTCGCGCTGCAGCGCCTGCTCTGCTTGTCCGCAGACATCGTGCTCGACGCCACGACCACTGTGCTCGTGCCGTTCGTGCTGCTCGTGCCGTACGTGCACCAGTTCGACTGGCGCGTCGGCGACTTTCCCATGACCAAGTGGTACGACCTCCACTGGCTCATCACGGCCATGAACGAGTTCCAGCTCATCCACGTGACCTCGTGGGGCGATCTCTTGATGCGTCTGCTCTTCTCCGTGAGCATGATCCTGTCCATGAACAAGGTCAAGTACCTGCTCTCACTGACGCCCAAGCCACCAGCAGACCCCTCGCCTGTCGATCTCCCTCCGTCACAATGCGCCGCACTTCTCGAACAGCGTCGCTCGCTGCTGGTGCGAGCACTTGATCTCGCGTCACTCGTGTGGGGACTCGTCGTCCTCCTGACGTTCATTGCGGCCGGCGCCAGCCCAGCGTCCAGGCCTGCGCCATGCAGACACGTCCGTGGTTCGCTGTGCGCGCGTCCTGTGCGCTGCTCGTCGTCACGTGCGACCCCGAGGACACCACCGCGCAGCTCTCACAAATGCGCCAGCAATTGGTGCTCAACGAGGTGCAGCCGTCCACCGTCATGAGCCTCGTGCTGCGCGACTGTGCGGCGCTGCACGTCACGCCATTGCTCGCCGACCTGCACGAGCTCGTCGGTCTCAAGATCAGCAACAGCGCCATCGTCGACTGGAGCGGCGACGCGACACTGCGCGACGCGCAGCACCCGCGCCTGCTCTTCGTCTTCATGGAGCGCGTCACGTTTCGCGACGGCTCGCTGCCCGACGGTCTGCAGGCGCGAGACTTTCCGCGCCGACTGCTGGACATCGAGGTCTGCGTGTCGAACCTTGGTGCGCTGCCAGCGGATCTCGACGAGAAGTGGGCGCCGGGCGGCATCGTGTTCATCGAGCGCAGCGCACTCACACACGTTCCTACGGTGCTGCTCAGGATGGAGATGGTCGTGCTGTCGCTAGACAACAACAGTATCACGGACGTCCCGGTGGAGCTGCTCTCGCACCCGACGCTGCACTTGCTGGGACTTTCGCACAACCCCATCACGACGCTACCGAGGCTCAACGCATCGACAGAATTCACAGTCGGAGCTGTCTTCTTGGACGATACCAAACTTGAATCCCCACTGCCGCAGTGGGCGCTGGACGCAGCTGACCGCGTCATTGCCAGACGAACGCCGCTGTGCCAGAATCACAATGGGACGCAACATGAGCCACTCGCTTGTTGTGACGTGCCGCCGTTCGTTGGGTTCCCTACGTATCCGCTCGTGGATCCGTAGAGATTGTACTCGTCTGCACAAATCGTGATGCTGTAGATTATTGCACGAGTACCCCATGCTGTCAACACGCAGTCCACAACTCGAGTGGCTCACCCACAATCTGCTGCTGACCCATGTCGTATGCGACATCTCTCATCAATCGGCTCGTGGTCGTCTCCTTCCTTCCTTCAGCTGCATCGCTTGACAGATGATGCCGCAACGCGTCTTCTCATCCACTTCAACGCTCATCTCTTACGATCGCTCGGCTACGGGTGTCAGCTCATTCCCAAATCCTCTGCCTCACCAGCACAACCAACACCACCAACCAACCAGACACCTTTAACTCGCCAACACTCCATTCCACAACATGGTTCGCTTCCACGCTTTCCTCGTGCTTCTCGCGCTCGTCGCAATCCAGGACGTCGCTCACGCCGACACGGCAGCCACCACCAAGTCAGACACCAACACCAACACCACCAACACCAACACTAACACCACCACCACTACGACGCGCGCACCGACGCCAGCGCCCACCAAGACCAAGAAGTCGGACGCTGTCGGCATCGCCACGCACGCCGCAGTCGTCACGGCCGCCGCCGCCACGACGCTCGGGTTCACGATGCTGTAGGCAAGCAAATGAAGACGAGCAGTCCCAAGACTGGTCGCACCTACGCCTGCACATTCACACTCCACCACCATTGTACAACGTGTCGTGTTCGCTTCTGCTCTTGCGTGTCGCTTCTTCACGAGTTTGCTTGTTTGTTTGCGCTCTGGATCGGTTCATGTTGCAGTCACAGCCACAGCCAGTTGATCGAGATACAGCGCGAACTCAATACACACAGAACAAACTCATGATACTCTGTCTTCATCTTGCATCGTCTGTTGGGTCTGCAGCAGTTGTCATTTAATAGCGAGAGACTTGATACAGATGAAAGAACCAATCGACATAAACCGAGACACAGTCCACATTCATTGCCACAATAGTATCCCCACCTCCACCGATAGTGTCACGTCGATGTTGAGCGCTTGAAACACCAACCGCAACACAAATCCACAGACACACAGGTTCAAACATTCGCATCCACGCAACCACAGCAAACGAAGAACCGCCTCATCCTGATGACTCGTCAGACCAAAGCACCAGTCCCACAGACATCACAGCCACGACTCACAAGAACGAGCAACAGCCAGACTGACACTCATCCATAATCTCTCGTGAACCCATCGCACCGAAACAGCAGGTGCCACTCATGACATGCGGCTTCACACGACGTCCGTCCGTCCGTCAAGACGCCAGCTGTCTGTCAGTCCGTCACTCTACCAATCAGCCATGCCGTCGCGCTCCAGAGCCATCGTCATCCTCATCCACTTCCAGCAACGATCGTCCTTGTCTTGACACGTCCTTGCCTTGACACGCATCGAGGGTGCGAACCATCATCTCATTCTGCAATCTTCTTCCAGCCTTCCGCACATATATCACACAACACGAGAGACTCTCATAACTCTCTCTCCCACGCACGACCATGGCTCGCTTCGCTCCTTCGTACTCGCTTGTTCTGCTCGTCGTCGCGATGCTCGCGTTGCATCCTCAAGACACCTCTGCTGCTCCTGCTGCTGCTGCTGCCGTTGCTACTCCCAATGCTACAGCAGCCCACTCGACTGCAGTCAACGACGGATCTCGCGCCAACACCAACGCCACCGTCTCACGAGCGCCACACACGACACCGCCGCGACACGGCAACCACACCAACGCAAACACCACGACCACGACCAAAACCATCGCTCCGACGCACGAGCCGACGTCCCATCGCAACCGAAACGCGACACGCTCGCCGCTCTTGTCGTCCACCTCGTCCACTCGCAACGACACTGCCACGCCACGAACACCGACGCTCAAGCCATCCACAGCACCTGCGCCCACCAAGACCAAGCAGTCAGGCGCCAGTGCTATCGTCTCGAGCAGTGCAGTCGTGCTCACAGCAGTCGTGGCGACGACCACGACCGTCGGCTTCACCATGTTTTGACCTGCATGTCACTTGGTCTTTGTAGTGTAATGCATATACTCTCACGCCGATGTGTTCTTGATCCTAAACACTTCTACACATTTCTTGGATGCTGCGTTGTTTCTTTGCTTTCATCATCCATTCGTTCACGACGCAAGCGGAATCCTGGACGCTCTCGTCAGAGCCACTCACTCTGTTCTCTATCAAGACGCCAACCGCATGAAAAAAAAACTGAGTCCATCCTGTGTTGCGTCTTGCATCGACCAATATTCAAGACTCTTGATTCAATGCAATGCTGGCGTCAGTATCGCAGAGAACGATGATCACCCCGCGTCACGACAGCGTTCAGCTGTCGGTGGAACAGCAACACCTTGTTCATCCGTCTACCCGAGCTTCATGTCAACTCAGCGTCCATTAGAAACACTTGTAGTCATCCAATTGCTCGTACACGTTTTCCGTGTGCAGCTCTACTGTCGTGGGTCACTTGTGCCTGTACGACGCACGACGTTCCACCATTGTGTTCGTTGGCTTCCTTTCGTCACGGACCCACTCGCGGATCTGTACCGAAGCCTTTTGATTGACCCGATGCCTCATGTCCGCATATGTCAACACGCAGTCCACAACTCGAGTGGCTCACCCACAATCTGCTGCTGACCCATGTCGTATGCGACATCTCTCATCAATCGGCTCGTGGTCGTCTCCTTCCTTCCTTCAGCTGCATCGCTTGACAGATGATGCCGCAACGCGTCTTCTCATCCACTTCAACGCTCATCTCTTACGATCGCTCGGCTACGGGTGTCAGCTCATTCCAAAATCCTCTGCCTCACCAGCACAACCAACACCACCAACCAACCAAACGCCTTCAACTCGCCAACACTCCATTCCACAACATGGTTCGCTTCCACGCTTTCCTCGTGCTTCTCGCGCTCGTCGCAATCCAGGACGTCGCTCACGCCGACACGGCAGCCACCACCAAGTCAGACACCAACACCAACACCACCAACACCAACACTAACAACACCACCACTACGACGCGCGCACCGACGCCAGCGCCCACCAAGACCAAGAAGTCGGACGCTGTCGGCATCGCCACGCACGCCGCAGTCGTCACGGCCGCCGCCGCCACGACGCTCGGGTTCACGATGCTGTAGGCAAGCAAATGAAGACGAGCAGTCCCAAGACTGGTCGCACCGACCCCTGCACATTCACACTCCACCACCATTGTACAACGTGTCGTGTTCGCTTCTGCTCTTGCGTGTCGCTTCTTCACGAGTTTGCTTGTTTGTTTGCGCTCTGGATCGGTTCATGTTGCAGTCACAGCCACAGCCAGTTGATCGAGATACAGTGCGAACTCAATACACACAGAACAAACTCTTGATACTTGTCTTCATCTTGCATCGTCAGATGGGTCTGCAGCAGTTGTCATTTAATAGCGAGAGACTTGATACAGATGAAAGAACCAATCGACATAAACCGAGACACAGTCCACATTCATTGCCACAATAGTATCCCCACCTCCACCGATAGTGTTACGTCGATGTTGAGCGCTTGAAACACCAACCGCAACACAAATCCACAGACACACAGGTTCAAACACTCGCATCCACGCAACCACAGCAAACGAAGAACCGCCTCATCCTGATGACTCGTGAGACCAACGCACCAGTCCCACAGACATCACAGTCACGACTCACAAGAACGAGCAACAGCCAGACTGACACTCATCCATAATCTCTCGTGAACCCATCGCACCGAAACAGCAGGTGCCACTCATGACATGCGGCTTCACACGACGTCCGTCCGTCCGTCAAGACACCAGCTGTCTGTCAGTCCGTCACTCTATCAATCAGCCATGCCGTCGCCCTCCAGAGCCATCGTCATCCTCATCCACTTCCAGCAATGATCGTCCTTGTCTTGACACGTCCTTGCCCTTGACACGCATCGAGGGTGCGAACCAACATCTCATTCTGCAATCTTCTTCCAGCCTTCCGCACACGCACACAAGCTTGCACACACCAGAGACTCTCTCTCTTTCTCTCTCACTCTCTCTCTCCTACGCACGACCATGGCTCGCTTCGCTCCTTCGTACTCTCTCCTTCTGCTCGTCGTCGCGATGCTCGCGTTGCATCCTCAAGACACCTCTGCTGCTCCTGCTGCTGCTGCTGCCGTTGCTACTCCCAATGCTACAGCAGCCCACTCGACTGCAGTCAACGACGGATCTCGCGCCAACACCAACGCCACCGTCTCACGAGCGCCACACACGACACCGCCGCGACACGGCAACCACACCAACGCAAACACCACGACCACGACCAAAACCATCGCTCCGACGCGCGAGCCGACGTCCCATCGCAACCGAAACGCGACACGCTCGCCGCTCTTGTCGTCCACCTCGTCCACTCGCAACGACACCGCCACGCCACGAACGCCGACGCTCAAGCCATCCACAGCACCTGCGCCCACCAAGACCAAGCAGTCAGGCGCCAGTGCTATCGTCTCGAGCAGTGCAGTCGTGCTCACAGCAGTCGTGGCGACGACCACGACCGTCGGCTTCACCATGTTTTAATGCGTCGGTGATATCCTTCGGTCGCTTGTTTTTTTTTTCATCGTGTGGCAAACAGCACCCGCCAATGCTTATTAACTCGTCGTTCGTCGCTGGCTGAGATTGCATTGTATCCAGTCACATGACATTCGTATTTGCATTCGCATGCCCTTGTAACACCCGTGTCCACAACGCTTCCTTGCTCTGCGTCTTGATATTGCTCTTGTGTTTTAGCGCTCGAGTCGACAGTGGGGATACGCACCCGAAAGAAAGAGCAAGTGGTCACTTCCACGACCGTGTGGTGCAGCATTCTTGGACTCTTGAGTCCCCAAACCGTTCCACCCATGGGTTGATCCACGGGTTGTCACAACGAATAGTAGATCTGCGTGTTGATACACAGGATTGCGCGTCGAGCTCCATGCCATAAACACCATCCACGCTCGACAAAAAAAAGTATATCTGTCACGCCATGATGAAAACGAGAACTGCCACACCGTCACGATATCGAGACAGACTTGGCATCAACAGCGCCGTCAGCGTCTTTATTTGGGTCTGGAACCAGCGAGACCCCACGTCGAGAAGAAGCACGCCATTGCTCGACTCGACTCTTCCCCAGATGAACACCAGGCACGCGTCAGTTCTTCATGTGGCGTTGTCGCCGTGGGGCTTCCGCTTCGCGTGGTGTGCTTGCGTCGTCGTGCACGCGTGCTGTGTTGCATTCTTCAGCGCGACTGCGATGTGGTACGGGACGCTCTCGAGCCGCCAAGTGGCGGTGCCATTCACGGCGTACTCCATGGTCTTCGATCTCTCGCAGATCGACGTCGTCGTCGCTGTACACGCGGTGCTCGCGTTGTACCACACGTTTACGCTCTCGAAAATGGCCGTCATTTCGTTGCTGATGCGGCAGCTCGTGTTCTCCCAGCGCTCGTCGACACGCAAGTAGTACAGCAGTAGTTCCATCCAAACTCTTCGTCAGCGCCTCACGACACACTGGGTGTACGTCACCTTCCTCAGTCGACGAGGCATCTTGGGGCTTGAAAGCGCGCACTTCAACGCTGTGTTTGCCGTGCGAGAGATCATCGAGACGCTGCTGCAGACGCTACAGGCGTATCGCCTCAGCCAGTTTGTCGCACGGCGCGACATCAACAACTTCTTCGTCGCGCTACTGGTCATCAACTGCTGGATCACGCCGCTCATCCAGCAGCGCTTCGCGCGCCGCGTCGCGCTGCAGCGTCTGCTGTGTCTGACTGCGGATATCACACTGGATTTTGCGTCGTCGGTGCTCATCTCGAGTGTGCTGCTCGTGCCATACGTGCACCAGTTCGACTGGCGCGTCGGCGACTTTCCCATGACCAAGTGGTACGATCTCCACTGGCTCATCACGGCCATGAACGAGTTCCAGCTCATTCATGTAACCTCGTGGAGTGATCTCTTGATGCGTCTGCTCTTCTCCGTGAGCATGATCCTGTCCATGAACAAAGTCAAGTACCTGCTACGCCGACCCGCACCAGCGCCAGCGTCGGCACCAGTGGCTGACCGCAGGCAAGCAACCACGACGTCCAGCGCAAGTACAGCAACGACGCCATGCGCTCCAAGCCAGCGACGGCCAAAGTGGCGGTGGCGACGGGCACCACCACGACCACCACCACGACCACCCCGACGACGACCGAGTCCGCTGCGGTCTCGACGCCATCGCCATCGCCATCGCCACGACCACCGCCGCCGACCACAACGAAGCGGCATCGAGCCATGTCGCTGGTGCTGCTGGTCTTCGACGTCGCGCTCGTGAGCTGGGGCGCCATCGTGCTCGTCGCGTTCGTCGTCGCGAGGCAGCAGCGGGACGTCCCCGAGTGCGCCATGCAGACGCGTCCGTGGTTCACCGCTCGTCCGGCGTGCGCGTTGCTCGAGGTCGCGTGCTCCGCGAGCGAGACGACCGCCGAGCTCGCGCTGCATCGCCAGCAATTGGTGCTCAACGAGGTGCAGCCGTCCACCGTCATGAGCCTCGTGCTGCGCGACTGTGCGGCGCTGCACGTCACGCCATTGCTCGCCGACCTGCACGAGCTCGTCGGTCTCAAGATCTCCAACAGCGCCATCGTCGACTGGAGCGGCGACGCGACGCTGCGCGACGCGCAGCACCCGCGCCTGCTCTTCGTCTTCATGGAGCGCGTCTCGTTTCGCGACGGCTCGCTGCCCGACGGTCTGCAGGCGCGAGACTTTCCGCGCCGACTGCTGGACATCGAGGTCTGCGTGTCGAACCTTGGTGCGCTGCCAGCGGATCTCGACGAGAAGTGGGCGCCTGGCGGCATCGTGTTCATCGAGCGCAGCGCTTTGACTCAAGTCCCAGACGTGCTGCTGAGGATGGAGATCTCGGGGCTCTCGCTCCACGGCAACCGCATCACGGACGTCCCCGTGGAGCTGCTGCGGCACCCGACCGTCGGGTTCGTGCGGCTCGACGCGAATCCCATCCGCTCACTGCCAGCGCTGGCGCCAGCAGAGCTCTCGCCGGTGCGCGTGTGCCTCGACGACTCGCAGCTCGACGGACCGCTGCCCGCGTGGGTCACGCCGGCGCTCGGCGACCGCGTGGTCGCGAGGCGCACGCCGCTGTGCGCGAACGCGAGCGCGTGGGGACTCGACAGCGCCGCCGAGATCTGCGCAGCGCCCGAGTTCATCTCGTGCCCCGCATACCCGCTCCATTAACGGAATGAACGGAGGTTGCCTCATATGCCCATGCTCATGCCCATGATGGGCCAGGTGAACATGTGTGGAGACGTTGTACTGATATAACATCCATCTACAAAGGTCGAGGGTCGTTCGGGTCGGGTCGTTCGGGTTTCCCGGAACGGGACCCGTGCTGGTGGCTCAGTCGATTTCCGGATGAGTGATGGTTAGTCCGCACCCACTTGAACTCTCGCCATCCATCCACCCAGGTTGGCTCCGGGACAAGCGAGCGAGCGGGCTCGTTTTTCACCCAATCAACAGCGGCGGAACCGAAACTGGTGGCACCGAGGCAGGTGGCCTCAGAGCCACTGGTTCGGCTGGGTATGGCGGAGGAGGAGGAGGGGGAGGAGGAGGGGAGGAGCGGAGCGGAGGGGAGCTCACTTCTCGATTGTGAAGACTCAAGTGATCATCATGGCGGGTGAAAAGCAGCATCTTTCTCTTGTGGTGTGCGGCCACGTCGATGCCGGCAAGTCGACGACGACGGGCCACCTCATCTTCAAGCTCGGCGGTATCGGCGAGCGTGAGATGGCCAAGCTCCAGGCTGAGGCCGATGCTAAGGGCAAGTCGTCGTTCGCCTTCGCGTACTATATGGATACGTGCAAGGAGGAGCGTGAGCGTGGTGTGACGATCCAGTGTAACACCAAGGAGTTCTTCACGGACAACTACCACTACACGATCGTCGATGCCCCTGGCCATAAGGACTACATCAAGAACATGATCACGGGTTCGGGCTGCGCTGATGCCGGTCTCATCCTCGTCCCGGCCGAGAAGGGTGGTTTCGAGGCGGCTATCGCCAAGGCTGACCCCAAGATCGGTGTCGATGAGGGCCAGACGCGCCAGCACGCTCGTCTGCTCTTCCTCCTCGGTATTGAGCAGATCGTCGTCGGTGTCAACAAGATGGACTCGTGCGACTGGTCGGAGGCTCGTTACAACGAGATCAAGGACGAGTTCGTCAAGATGATCACGCAGATCGGTTTCCGCCCGAAGCGTGTCCCGGTCATCCCGTACTCGGGCTTCAACGGCGACAACCTCGTTGCTCGCACGGACAAGGCCCCGTGGTACAAGGGCTGGAAGGCCAACCTCAACAAGGACACCGTCATTGAGGGTTACACGATCCTCGACGCGCTTGACAAGCTGATCAAGCCGCCGAAGCGTAACCCGACGGCGCCCGCTCCGTATCCCGATCTCGAACATCTACAACATCAAGGGCGTGGGTCAGATTATCTGCGGTCGTGTCGAGCAGGGTACGGTCCGCCCCAACGACATCGTTGGCTTCGTTCCTTCGGGCATCCGCAACAAGAAGATGTTCCAGATCGAGCAGCACCACAAGCAGCTCGCTGAGGCCGGCCCGGGTGAGAACGTCGGTATGTCGATCAAGGGTATCGGTAAGGACGAGAAGGTCCTTGTCGGTGACGTGATCTTCAACGAGAAGGAGGGTGCCCTCACGGCCGTAAGGCCTTCACGGCTCTCGTCTTCGTCCAGGAGCACTGGTGTGCTCAAGAAGGGTTACTGCCCGGTCATCTTCTCGCGTACGGCCCGTGTTGCGTGCCGCATGACGGCCATCAACTGGAAGCAGTCGAAGAAGACGGGTAACGAGAAGGTCGAGAACCCGGAGGAGCTCTCGCAGTTCGAGCAGGCTGAGGTCGTGTTCGAGCCTACGGCCCCGATCTTCCTTGAGACGTTCGACAAGTGCGAGGGTCTTGCCCGTATCGCCGTCATGGACTCCAACCGTCTTAAGATGCTTGGCAAGGTCACGGCCGTCGAGTACAAGGCTTAAGCGTCTCTCTTGCTGTGGAGATTTGCTTGCTCGCTTTTGAATCGAGAAAGTAGATGCTGTACTTCTAGATGATAGAAATATAGTGCCGACTTGGTCAAACCAATCTCGTTTTTCTCTTCGCAATGCTGCTGTAAGCTCGGGTAGATTTCTAGGACAAACTTTGTCCCGAGGAAGCTCGGCTGCTCTGTCGCCATCTAGACTCCAAGTGGCTTCGTAAGGCATGGCTGGCTCTTGACACGGAGGTCACAGAAGAGTCTGAACATTTTAAAAGACCTAAAAGTCTCTTTCGAGTCAAAAGTCCTGGCCAGTTTTGACAAGGGCCAACGCCCATGGTCTCGACAGTACTGTTGCGCCCCAACAGTCACGGCAGCGTCTCCGCTGTTAAACACAACACCCGTGATTAAGGTGTGCGATATGTCGACCAAACGTCGGTCATCGATGAGCGGATGCTGTGCAATTCAAACGCCAGAGATCCCACGCAAGGGGGCCCCGTCAGCACCATCCTAGTCATCCTCACAACCGCTGTGACTCGGGCGGGTGCTGTCGTGATGAAACAAACGATGTTTGGTGGAGACACATGTGTGGATGGATGGATGGCCGGCCATCCACAAGTGGCAGTGTGGATGGACTCCGAAGGCTCGACAGCTCACGCCATGCACGCCACGCCTCCCCGAGCCACAGCAGGATGAAGATGGCTGCAGCCTGCAGATGCAAGCTCGACGGTTTGCTCAACATGCGCCAGAGCGAGGTCATCGTCCTGACCACTTTGCCCCGCGGCTGGTCGAGGTGACAGTCCACGTGGTTATCGTGATATCCCATACCCACGCAGTTCCTTTTAAAATCTGTACACGCCACGATAGTCCCAGCAGAGTGAAAGGCAGGATGCACTGAGTTAGACCAGTCCGACACATCGCGTCTGATTGTCATCAACTATCTCAGGAAGCCGATGATAGAAATCAGGAGACCTGCTGGGCAGACGGGAAGTGACTCACGCTCAAGTCCCGGCGTCAGATGGTTCGAGCCCAGCGATGCTGGATGATTTGCGTTCTTTCAGAGAACATCTCCGCTCGCAGGTCTCAAACGAGCGTTTAGACCCGTTGGGCGCATCAACTCTCGCTGAGTATGCGTCTAACGCAGGTTCTGCTTGTTCACTTTATCTCTGTTCTGTGATGGGCAAGGATGAGGCGTATTCGCTGGCCCTCGCGCTCGACTGATGCCTGATTCGCCTCACTCACTCCGAGTCACTCGTGCACTCGCCATCGAAGGCGCTTTGCTCTGCTCTCGCTTGCGCATCACTGGTTCGCTGGGCGTCTCCACGGCAAACAGCGAACGCAAAACGCCACGCGCGACTCGCCACTGACTCGCCATCGCCCCCGCCGTTTCTCGATGACCGTGACGACCATGAAGCGACTTCTCGATGACTCACGATCCGCTGACGCAGCCCACGACGCCAGCGACAGCAGTGACCACGGCGGAGAGAAATCTCGGACCGCTGACGTGGAGCATTCACCACCACCACCACCACAGCAACAGCAGCACATGACGCCAAAACTGACCTCGACAGCGTAGCCATCAAGACCGAGAGTCTCGCGCCGGCCCCAGTGGTCGTGCTGCCTCGACTCCCTCCAATCAGTTCGCTCACCAGATATCACACGACGCCGCGTGCGTGCCCTCCGATGCTTCACGCGCTCCCACCGACGTCGTCTCCACAGCCTCAGTTGAAGCGCGCAAGAGTTGCCGCCACCAGCACAAGATCGCCGTCACCCCAAGCTGCAAAAGCAGCGACAGGTGCAGCAAGGACGACGACAGCGAACGCGGTCCACACCGAAACCATGTGCAGGTACCGCAACAAGCTGTGTCTGAATCCACGCGCGATCAAGCGCAACGGCGAGCTGCATAACTTGTGCGAGAAGCATCGCGCCAAAGCCAACCAGAACCAGCGGAAGCTCGAGTCCAAGCGAAGGATGCAGAAGCGACTAACGCACGTGCCGGGGGTCAGCCACGCGTCAGCAGCACACCCTGTCGTCCTTCCAGGCGTCAATGCGCTGCCGTATGGCTACGTCTCGGAGACTGTTGGGGCGTCCTTCACGCCATCCACACTGCCTCGATCCTCCGCGCACACACTTCCGAGTCTGCCTCAGCTCCGACGGCAACACCACGATCGACCCGAATGGAACTAACTGATGGACGCCAAGACAAACGAACTTGAAGCACGAAAACCCAAGACTTGCGCTGACGTGCTTGGAGTTGCAGCGTCGCGAACGAGGGAGAAAGAGAGAGACAGAAAGATGGAGAAATCGTTTTTCAGGCTGACGCTGCGCAGTGCATCTTTAATTTAGACCGGACGGTATCATCTTTCTTAGACCCGCTGGATGCGAGTATAAGATCATAATCTGTCCAACTCCGAAGCTCCACTCCATCGCCCCTTCCATGACCGACACGCCTCTCGTGGACATTACATCACCTCCATAAGTCACATCACCACAGAGCACGAGGACATGCCGCAACGCTCGTCATCGACTCCTTCCGCCACGATTCTGCGCGCGCCCCCATTTTGACGAGCTCCAAAAGTCGCTCTCGTTGAATCTTTCATGAGATGCACCAGAACGTCGCATTTCGCACGTCAGTATCTGTAGCATCGCAGAGCACACCATTAGACCCATCGCATATAACGAACGCAATTTCTCACCTCTCGTAACGGACACAAAGTCACCATCTCGATGCTTCTTACTGCTCATTCCGAAATCGCCAAGATGAAGCTCACATTGAACGAGAAGCGCCTGATCAAGACTCTTCGTCACTACGACTGCTTTACCAAGGTCTTTGACAGCGTCATGGAGATGATCGTGGATGGGGAGATCAAAGACTGTGGACGTGTCGATTTCGTTTTCAACGAGCACGGTGAATTAAAGGCGGGCATATGTGATGAGGGCTGGGCTTCTGTGTTGCAGAGTAACAAGATTGGAGACGCTATCGCTGTGCCTGATGAGAAGTACAACTTCTACGCGATCAATCCAGGGTTGATATCTCACGTTGGAGATCATGATGACGAGCCTTACTTCAGCGACGACAGCGACTACGATTGGGTTTGGGAGAAGGTCGACGAGATTATTGACGAAGAATATCCAGATCGTCCTCGCATCGGTAAGCGTAAGATTGCTGGGAAGAAGAAACCAGCCAAGCGAACCAAAGCTGAGACAACCGAGGACGACTGAGGGTAAGACCACACGGCAGGAACATCCGACTCAGAGTTAGATAAACGATGTCAAATATACGAGGACGAGTTGGATAAGACCAGATCGTATGCAAAAATACAAGTCCATGTTGGATAAGATCCGAAGTGTGTTTGGATGATCTATGCTTGACATGAACTCACTCAGTCCCCGTTTTTCTCACAAAGAAGCAACAACAGCAACACCAAGCAAGAACCAAGCAAGAACCAACCATGCGTGACGAAGACAAGCCGATGAACAAGATGTACCCAAGCGCAAACGCGATTACTAAAGAATTCACAGGTGGTCGTCAGAGTGACTGTCCAGCTCCAAACTGTGCTCGCAAAGTCAAGGCGCCAAGTGAACTCAGCATGGGCTGTCAAACTCCAGGTCACGGTGCAAATGTGGGTCTCATGTTCGTCACACGCAAGGAACAGAAGATCCTCATCATCATGCGCAAGTGGGGTTTGACTGACGAAGCGTTGAAAGGGCTGAAGGAGGTGGACAAGGAAGAAACACTCAAGCAAACCACGAACAATCTCGGTGCTCTCGACTTGAGTGATGGCTCCCCATCTCCATCAACGCCAAAAGACACTCCTCAGCTCGCGTATGAAGAAGAACAACCCAAGGCGTTTCCAAACAACACTGGTGTGGGCTACGAATCCGACTCCTACTCGGAATGAGACATCAATCGTCTCTGAGCAACGCTCAACTGCATACTCTACACACAAATTACAAATTGCATAAGAAATACAACTTGGATGGATGAGTCACAAAAAAAGTTGCTCCGAGCTGTGCTCTACATATTCAGTAAGTCAGTTCATGTTGCTCGATCAAACAAGTGCATCGATGGCCTCTTTGAGCTTTGGCTTGTTCTGGATGAATTCGCACTTAGTGAGCCAGTCGAAGTACTTCTTGTCATTGTCTTTCACCCACTTTACTGTCTTTTCCTTATAGCGACCAAAACCAAGCATCATGGTACCATCATCATCGTGAAACTTCTCCTTTAAAAATTTATAAATACCACTATCTGGTTCGAGGAGAGATTCACCTTGACGATACATCCAGAGAGAATACGGTGTATCAATAGCGTAAATAACCTCAATGGCTCGTCCACGGTATTTTCCAAAGTTGATGATATTAAGTTTCTCTTCAGACATGACTACCGTATACCCTCTATATATGAATACAAATCTTTATATGTGAATAAAATTAATTAATTTGATTTCTTTCGAATAGCAATAGTAATTAAAATATTTATATCTCGTAGCTTGATAAATGAGCCATTCTGATCGGTAATTGTAATTGTTAAATTAGAATATGTTCCATCACTCACAGGAATCCAAGAGTGTTCATTAGGACGATACGTTATCTGCTGACCAGCTTGTGTTCCTTGCGTATCAAATGTACAAATAATGTCACTTGGAATGCAAAATGGGTTGTTGACTAAATTGGCTCTAACTGTGTATGCAGCTACTGGGTGAATCACTGGAACAATGTTACTAAGAAACGATTGAGTCGATGTTTGAGGGGTTGATGGATATTCGCCAAGTGAAAATCCGATTATTCTTCCAAAATTAGCATTATTTATGTTTAGGATTGGAACTCTTGTAGTAGATGGTAAACCACTTCCCGTAGTCGAATATAAGCCACTAGCAGGACGAGACCATCCACTAGGTAAAGACGTTACTACAGGGCTACAATCAACATGAGCACCATAGTATGTAGGATTTTCCGTGATTTGAATATAATGGCGGAAATTTCCATCAGAATCAATCAAGTACGCTCCTACTTGAACTAAAGCACGTTGAATAAATAAAGTTAGATCACTATATGAGTAAAGTCCGTCTGGGAAAATAATATCTATATTACTTGTTGATGATCCTGTTGGCATTCTAATCTGAACACTGTTATTTCCATAAGTTGAAGCATCGATATTGAACACAGAGTTGTACATTGAGATACTATGAACTGCGATCTCTGTGTCTTTAAAGTTGACTGAACTCATTGGAAACTCATAACGGTACACATTGTTGAAACCATTTTGAACTAAATTCGAGCTAGTTAAAGGAAGTAGATAGCTCATTGTATATTATTAAACTATAAAATTATTTCAAAACATCGATATCTAAATCGATAAATCCATCCATCAAATCTGGCTTACCTTTGTGCTGGCTATAAAGCCATAGCAAAGCATAGATTCCACAGAACTCTCCATATGTACTTTGAATCTGTTTCTCATTATATGGTAATTTACCCAGCTTCATTGGTGGACCTACTCCTGTAGAATCAAAATAAGTTCCATCGTAAGCTGCTGTCCAATGTCCAATTCCTGGTTGATCTCGAAGTAGAATCAAGAACGATCCTTTTTTCGGAAGAGGTTTTTCGATTTCAGTTAGATCGTAGATTCCATCTATTTTCACGTTTATTTTATTGGCTAAAGCTATCAGATCGTGATCTGAAGTTACTGGTTTTACATACTCCATGTCATTAATTATTTTTTTTCTAGATTATATATTTACTTTGATATAAAGTTATATAATATGGCTGATACTACTCAACTCAGCGATCAATTTTTACTCCAAGCTAGCATGACTTCGGATCCTCAAGTAAATGTTTCAAAGCATAAGCATGTAGTTTATGTTTCGGATGGCAATCAAGGTTCTTATTCGTCTGGTCAAATTACGATTGACGCCACGAATCAATTAAACGGTTCTCAAGGATTTGCTTCTCTTCGTGAATCTTATTTAACGGTACCTTATGTAGTAACTGCTCGTAACACTGGTCCTAACACAAACAATGCACGTCTTTCTCGTTTCGCGACTACGCTTAAAACAGGTGTATGGAATGTTATCAGTGATTTAGAAGTAGAATTAAACGGTAAGAAAGTAATTACCACTAACGATTACAAGAGTTTCTGGAACAACCTACGTGCACAAACTGAAATGAGTGTTTCGGATGTTTATAAACATGGTTCGGATCTTTTTCTTCAACCTGATGATTGGTTTAGTATCAACTTTGATTCGACATCTTCAAATGGAACTGGAGACGGTTACAGCAACAACCAAGTCGATCCTTCTGCTTCACTAGATATCACTCTCGGTCAAACGCAAGAGCTTCGTGCTTTCAATCATGGTGTTTTCGATCGCCTATGTAGTTCTACTCCTATGATTGTAGATGAAACTACCAATAACTCATTTGGTTGGGCTACTTTAGGAAGTGCTGCTTCTCGTACAATTGCTCAGCAACATGGTCGTGGTGCTTTCATTGAAGTAGCTTCTGCTGCAGCTGCGAATGCGATTTGTGGTACCTGGATTTACATGCTAAAGATTCGTTTAACGGATCTACACCCAATCTTCAAAGAATTAGATCTTATTGCTAATCCTCAATTGAAACTAACTTATCGTGCCAATCAAGGTACTGTTGAATTAACTGGTAATCAAACAACTCTAGCTCTAGGTTCGAGTACTCTTACTAGCGGAACGACTTGTCCAATTATGGTAATGTCTGCTGCTGCTAACAACCCTATGAATGGTGTTCTATCTTCTACTGCTGGTTCGAAAATTGCGTTCAGCTTCGGTGCTCTTCAAAACGCTTATTCTACAACTGCTTCGATTAGTCAATACATTCCTTATACCACGACTCGTTTAAACATTCCTTTCTATGATATATCTGATCCTCGTCCAATTATCTCTAAACCTGTTAAAACTATTCGATACTTAGATTGCTTTGCGCAATACTTCAAGCAACGTGCTGGTACGGGTGTTGTATCTGGTCAACAAAATGCTTCGTTTAACTTCCAATTAAGTGCTTCATTAAAGAATGTTAAATATGTAGCTCTCCTACCATTTGCTGAAACCTCTGCTGGCCATTGGAGCTCTGCTCACGGCACGGAACAATTCGCTTCGCCTTTCGACAGCGCTCCTTGGACTCTTCAACCTGGAAGCTCTATACGTAACTTTCAAGTACAACTCGGTAACAAGAACGTATTCGCTAAAACGCATGAATATGATTATGAAACGTTTATGGATGAGTTTGCCAAACTTGGATCAATTAATGGTGATATTACTCGTGAAATGAATAACGGGCTCATCGATATTGACAAGTGGACGTTTGCTCATCGTGTAATGATTGCTGACTGCTCACGTATCTCTGAAAAGGATGTTCCTACATCGATTCAAGTCAGTGGTACTAACTCATGTAGTCAAGGTTCTAATTATTTAGTTCTTGTTGCTTACGAGCGTGAGATGGAGGTTGATCGAATCACAGGAGAGGTTCAGCGTACAGATTAATTAAAATACTTCTAATACATTCTAGTGAGATAAATAATAACATTAATTAATTATTTTCTGCATATAAATGTTTCATAATTAATATACATATATTTTACGATGACTGGTGGATATAAAGAAGTATCGCTTTCTGTCAATGCTGCAAAAGCAAAAAAATTAGCTTCACTTAAACCAGTTAACCTCACAGCAGCAGAAATCGCTGGAACCACTGATAAACTCTATGTACACCCCGCTAACTACACTCTCCTAATGAAAGCCAAACGAGCTGGAAAAGGATGTCGCATTCAATTAGCTGCAGGTGAAATTATACATGATATGGAGGAACGTCAAGGAGCGTCTCTTTTCAGTTGGTTAAAGAACTCTGCTTGGCCATGGTTAAAACGAAACGCTGATGTTCTCAAGCCTGTATTATCTCGTGTTGCTGATACTGCTGTTCCTGCTATTGCTACATATTTCGGCCAACCACAGCTTGCCATTCCCGCTCGCGCAGGCTTAAAAGAATTATCCGGCATCGGTATGTCAAAAAAATATGGCAAAGGTTCTCCAGAGATGAAACAGCATATGGCACGTCTCCGTAGCATGCGAAAAGGCGCTTCATTTAGACTCAACTAAGCTTAATTACCAATTTTTTTTGTCTCTAAGGTCTTTTCATTTACTAAGACGTCGAAATTATATCTTAACTGACTTTTAACGTTATCGATAAATAGAAACTGTCCTTTCTCTTTAGTAGCTTGTTCATATGCTTGAATAAGTTTCTCTAAAGTCATACCAGGAATTGTAAAATCGGAGATAATCATTCTTAAGTCTCTCATTGAATTTGCTTTTAGAATAAACAAATATTCACTATTTAAGCGAATCATCTTGTCACATGCGAAGTAACTATGACAAAGGAACAATGTAGATAAACGCTTGTGACGCCCACGAATATAATAATGGCTGAACACATGCTTCTGAAGCGCTTTATCCGAACTATAATCATCTATGATAACTAATTGAACGCCACCAGATGGATCAGCTTTGATTTGATCTAATGGAGGTGGTGAATCAGGATCATGAATCGTCATGAAAGCTCCTAGCTTCTCTTTCATGTAATTATATAGATCTTGATCTGGTTGTCTCGCGATTAAATGTAAATGAGTGTAGATATTCGGGGAATTCTTCACTATATGGAACACCAGATTGGTTTTACCTCCTCCTGATGGACTTAAAATGATTCCTCTGAAAAGCTTCTTTATATGGAGATCCTTGTTGTCACCTAAGTCATTTGATCTAAAATCTTTTGGAAGCGCACTCCCATAATTTACTATCTTAGACATTTTTATATTAGACTACATATAAATTCAAATAAATTTTAATGTCCGGATTTCCAAATTTCCCACCATCTTTCAACAGTAATATATACAACCCCTCGTTCTATCGCACAGCGAATGCGGATGATACATTATCATTAGCTGATGCGGATATACGTTATTTGAGAATCTCTGGTGGTTCATTGACCAATTCATTAGGCGTTTCAGGAAATATCAACATCACTGGTCAATATCTCATAAACGGAACTCCAATTAACATAGATGGAATATCTCAAACAACTGCGGATGCTAGATACCTACAGTTATCTGGTGGTACTCTTACTGGAGATTTGAAAACAACTGCTATTGGAATTGGCAATGCTCTACCAACTACATTAACAAGAGATTTATCTATATTAGAAAGCTCTTCTACACCTGAAATTCAAATAGGAAGATCAAATTCTAATGGAAATTCATTTATCATTGGATATACACATGTAGGTGATAATAATGTACTGAATAGAATATTTATTCAACCTCAAGGTGCAACAACTAACGATACAATTACATTCACGGTAAATGGTGGTAGAGTCGGTTTAGGTAGTCCTACGCCCACGCAAAAATTAGACGTTCTAGGTAATGTAAACATTAGTAACGGTAGTTCTTATATGATTGGCGGAATAAGTTTAGATTCAAGATATTTACGAGCCGATTCTGATACAACTAATATTGGTGGTCTCAGATTATATTCGAATGCTGCATCTGGAGGCACTCAAACGATACTTAGAATGGGCCACAGCGTGGCTAGTGGAGATTGGTACTGGAGACACTATAGAGACGCTGCGCCTGAGAATAATACACTTGAAATGTTAAATACTAACTCAAATTTAATCGGATTCTCTTACGGAACAGGAAATGGTACTTCAAACGGTGACGGTGCATTGTTAATAATGAATGGTATTCAAGGAACTGGAGCTTGGATTGCAGCTAACCAAGCAATGACAAACGGCTCTTTACATATCAACGCAGGCATTCCTCAGTCAGTCCCTTCTAATTGGAACTACAGCCCGTCTGGTAGCTCCTCAGCGGCTGGAGGCACAGTATCTGTTTCATTATATTGTTACAATAACATATGGGTTCGTGGATCAATGTATGCATCTTCAGATCAAAGATTAAAAACGGACATCGAAAAAGTGGATCTAAGTAAAGCTATGAATCTATTAAATATTGATGCTGTATGGTATCATTGGAAAAGCAATACAGATGCTCCACTGCAGTTAGGAATCATTGCTCAAGATTTAATTCGTAATGATCTAAGAGAGTTAACTATGACTTTTAAGAATGATGAGATGGAGGAGGATAAAAACTTAGATATACCAGCTGGGAAACAATTATCTGTAGCATATGATCGAATCCCTCTATATCTACTTGAGATAGTGAAACATCAACAGGCGCAAATCAAAAAGCTAATCGATCTTCTTCCTAAAACAAAAAAATCTCAATTCGAAGAATCTTCTGAATAATATATAAGATTGCAAAGCAATCCGGTTTTCTACGAAAACTTATAAATTATGCACACTAATTTCAACTACATTCCAAAAACTAATTTCGACTATAATCGAAAAAATTCAATGGATTTTTATGTTGATATGTACAAAATGTTTGGCGAATATCATATAGTTAAATCAACTAACCCAAGAAAAAAATATGACGCTGTTTTTAAAGATGGAACGAAAGTTAGTTTCGGAGAGATTAAATCCAATGGAGAACCGTATCAACAGTATAGAGATTCAACTCCTCTTGCCGTGTATAGTAATTATAATCATTTTGATCCTGTTCGTAAGACTCGCTATTGGGTGAGACATAAAAAAAATCACGGCGTTTATTCACCCGATTGGTTCTCGAAGAAATATTTGTGGAGTTAATGAGCTGGCGCTCGACCTGACAAGATCGAAGCGTCTGCGACCCTTGCGACTTGTCGCTAATTAGAGTTTAAACGTCTTAGGTTTCTTCTTTTTTTCGCTGTATGACCAAGCACTTGGATTAGTAACGAATCCACCTTTTTTATTAACACCGTAGCTCTTTGGTGGTTCTTCTGATTTTGCTTCGTCTACTACAATCTTTTGCATCGTTTTGATTAACTTATCAAGATTATCATCACTTGCTTTGGCATAATGTTTCTTATTTTTTGGGAATTTAGGATGAAAGTATATCATTTTTGTTTATCTATATTTGTTTTCAGAGAAAACCGATTATAAAAGAATTATGCTTTTAAAATCTTTTTCACTAATCAATTTCTGGCTATATAAATCTAACGCTAATGCTTTCAACTCTCGAATCAACTCTGGATTATCATTTCCAAGCATCACTTGAGATCGTAGCTTATCAAATTCAGCTTGAACACGTTCTAAGGGATCTTCTAAATTGGTACTAAATTGATGTTGCAGATGAGTGAGACGAAGAATTTCACTAAACAGTTGTTTATCAGCTAGATTCAACTTAGAATATTTCTGCTGGTTGATATTTTTTTCGAATAGGAGCTCATCTATAATTGATGATAGTTCAGGCGAAATACTAATAATTTTTCCTAAAGCGGTTCGATTAGGATATACTAATTTAAGTTTATTTTCTCTTAAATCCTTAACTCTAATAAATTTTGATCCTAAGCGTTTATACTTTAAATCTGAAGCTACTCCCGTACCTTCTAAGTCACGTAGATTCTTCACAGTTCGTCCAGCTCCGATTAAACCAATACCAACTAATCCAGAGTCACGTCGAGTGAATAATTTACGTTTTATTTGATTCTGATAATGTGGCTCTGATTTTACATAATCTTGGTCTTCGGAACCGTCAGGTTTTGTAAATCCATACTCTTTCAATAATCTATTAATCGCTGAAACTAAGTCTCGTGAAGTTGTACGCATACGAATCTGTTTCAATTTTTCAACAAGAGCAAATAATGTTTTAGGCCAATTAATCTTCTTAAGAATAGCATCTGTTGAATCTTTTGATGCAGGGGTGTTAGGACTCTGAACTAAGTAAAATGTTAATGATCCACGAGAAGGGTTATCTGAATCATCAATATCTGGATCAGAGCCTAGATAATAATTTCCCATTGCTTTTCCATTATTCGCTATAGGATAAACATAATTAGCTGGTAGTTCTAACCATGGAGATTTTCTAACAAGCTCTGCTACTGTAAGCTCATCATTAGACTTTGGCAATGGCTTAACTCCGACAGATTCATTTTCGTTTCTAATTTGTTTAGTTGCTTTTCGTGCATCAGCAGGTGAAGTGTAAGGAGATCCATCAGCGTTACGCTTCACTTTCTCAGCTTTGTTTAGATTATATCCTAGATCAGTTAAACGAACCATTAGATATTCTAATGTTTTGACCCAGCTTACGATTTTGTATAAACGAGTTTGTTCTCTACGTCTAGATCCATTACTAGCCATAATGCGTAAATGATTATTGTTCATTTCAACTGAAGCATTCGAAAGTATATTTCCATCTTCATCTACTGGATAATTGATACCAGCTCGTTGAATGGCTAACATTTTACGAGGATGATATAAGAATAAATCTTGAATCTTGTAGTAAGCGTTCATTTCATTAGTCTTATTTTTATTATTTTTTAAAGCTTCAAATGCTTCCTTAGTAATTTTCATTTCTTTATTAGCGATGAATTCATCTGCTTTTGTTTCATTCAGCTTAGATTGATCACGATTCTTTTTAAGAGCATCGAAAATGGCACGTTTGTTTGATGCCATTTTAATATTATCCCACTTCTCTTTGAATGAATTAAACTCTTCTCGTGGAATTTTATTCATAATGTATTCTAATGTGCTTATCCAATCAATTCTAGATGATGATATTGGACTAGGCTTACCGCTTCCAATGTTAAAGATATTTCCATCTTTGCCAATAAA
This sequence comes from Pythium insidiosum, assembly GCA_022836835.1. Taxonomy (NCBI): domain Eukaryota; phylum Oomycota; class Peronosporomycetes; order Pythiales; family Pythiaceae; genus Pythium; species Pythium insidiosum. Next base: position 225,055 of record JAKVDI010000058.1, read on the forward strand.
GAAAGTTTCTTTAGGCTTTCCTGTTTTAATATCAATAGGACTAAGCTTTAGTATAACTAAGTTAGGATTTTCATTATAGATTGCCTCAATGAATAGTTTAGCTTCTGCTTGTTTCTCTACTTCTGTTTTAGTGTCTTCGAATTCACTATCATCAATATCAGACAGTGATTCATTTTCATCTCCAATATCAGCAACTTCATTGAATTCATCTAGAAGGTTTCTCTGAATTTCAGGTGCGTTTTTAGATACTTTATCAAGAATATCAGTCATTGTTTCATAAACATCGAAAACACCTCGTTTCTTGTCTTTCGTTATAATATCTAAAACTTTCGCTGTTAGTACCCAATCTACATCGTATTTCGTTTCATCTACTAATTGTCTTGTTTTTACATCAAATAGTTTCGCTTTATCACCGATGAAAAGATTACTAATCTTATCTCCTTTCTTATCGAAGGGATTATATTCAAATTTTGCTAGTTCTGGCATCATTAAAAACATTGCTTCAACTGTCTTCTTACCAAATTCATTCGGTGATGATTGAGGAGTTGAAAATGGTGTTCCTAGATCACTAGTGTCTAGAAAAAAATTCGATGTATTTTGTGTGGTAGCATTACTAGAACCATTATTAGAACCACTTGATGCATCGCCCATTGAAGCATAGATATCTCCAATATTGCTTCTAGTCGTTGATGAAGATGAAGTTGATGATTTTGTTCCTAGGAGGTTAATCTTGTTTTTCTCAACATCATCGGCCCATAATGCTTCTGAATATGCTTGACGTTTAGACTCATCGTTCTCTATATCTCTCGTGTATCTCTGGAGTAGCTTTTTACGTTTATTCTCTTTATCAGCTAAGCTTTTAAAGTTTGGAAACATACTTATATTCATTGTTTAGATAGAAGCCAGCGAAAAAAAATATTAAATAAAGTAGTTATTAGAAGACTATAAAAATACTAGTTTACTTAAATATTTTAGCCATCGTATATTTATGACATATTCTGTTGCGTTTATCATTAAGATAAAAGTATTGATCCATCGCTTTATCAAATGGAACTCCTAATATACGTTCTAATGCTTCTTTATGATTGCGATTAACTAGAATACTTTTAATATTCTTTGTCCGAGAGAAGGCTGAAATTTCTCTTTGTTTTTTACATGGGCCACCTCTCCAAGAGTATCGATCTTGAGTCAGCTCTAAACCTTCAATTTGTTTTTTAATATAATCTATTTGCTCGATAAAATCAATCTGTTTCTTATATGTTTGAAGAGCATTGATTTGATCTTGTAATTCTTGACATTTATTAGCATAATCTTTTACTTTAGAATGCATAACAGAAAGCTCCTTTTTAAACATACCATTTAGCTCTTGGTATTTACTAGAGCGATGGATAAAACAAGCATCTCCTTCTTGACGAACAGGTTGTTCGCATGGTTTGTTGCACTTAGTTTGTCTACCACAAGTGTACATCATTGTATATATATTATGTAAGATTATTTGTTAGAAAGAGAAGCAAAATATTCTTTCTCCAATTCAGACATTACATTACGACGTGTTAAACGAAGATTCTTTTGATTTTCCCACGTTGGTTCGTCAATATTGACCCATTTGATGAGATACTTATTTGTTCCATTACGTTGCGTTTTATGGTCAAGAATCTTCTCTACTTCTACTATTTGATTTGTTTCTACAGGTGAATCACTTAATGGCGCGTTAACAATTTTCAAGTCTGAGACTGGCTTGTAAACAATATGTCCATTTGCTGAACGCAGAGTCATTTTCATTCCATGTAAATCCTGTGTTTCATACGCTGTTTTCGAATACTTTGCTCCTTCTTTTTGGAATGGATTATCAGACTTAAGTTTGTATCGAACAATGGTGCCAGTTGGAAATTCTTCCTTTACTCGTTTTACTAAATCTTTATTGTAGTTAACCTCATCAAGAATCACTTGATCTTTCATATTTTTTGGCTTCTCATGTATCGCTGAATGATACGTGTTGTTGTAATTCGAGATAGCGTCATTCAGAATCTTCTGAGTTAGTTTCGGAAATTTTTGACGAGAATGCATCTTAGTAAGTCTTGCTTTTATGGTTCTAATAAATCTATCAATTTTTCCGAGAACAGTATGATCTCCAACGAAAGCAGTAGCATGAGTAATTTTGTTCTTATTTAGAAGATTCTCAACTGTTTTATTAACAAATTCACTTCCATTATCTGACATTAATGCAGTGACATTGTTTTCAGAGATAAATTTATCAATAGCTTTCTTTACTGTCTCTGCTTGCTTATTTTCAAGTAATTTCGCGTATCCAATGCGACTATTGATATTCACAGTGATGAGAATTGGTTGTTTCTTCCAAAATGCTAAATCCATTTGCCACTCATTTGGATTATTACTCGTGATTTTGAATTGAGGAAAAGATTGATGCTGATTTGAAAATTCTTGAGTTATGTTTTGATTTTTGTACCATTCTTTCACGAATTTTTGTGTTATAGTCTTGTCCAATTCTTTGGCTTTTCGATATAGCTTGTCAGCTGCAATGAAACCAGTTCGATTATCATAGTAGAGTTTCTCAAGTAACTGCTCTTTTTCCATTGCTTATATTACTTAAAAGATACTGATCTCTCAAATTTAGTTCTTTTCGTAACTGACTGAGTTTTTGAGTTAATATTAATGGAACATACTTCAGTCAAATCAAAATTTACACGTTTTCCATTGAATAGTTTCATGTATGTTTCATAGGTATTATTCTCAAGAAGTTTCGATGGGATTCCCTTCATTCTTACATGCATGCCAGTAACATTGTTACCATCGCATCCTAGAATATCAAGATAGCTCTTCTTACCGAGGAAAATAGCTTCTGATGCAAATATATTTCCGGATGAACCTTCTAACTCAAAGTCAGTATGAAACTGTGAAAGATTCGTTCCAATTAATTCTTTGTTGTATTTAGACTTAAAAGCTTCTGATAAAGTGGTAACGGCGTCATAATCAATATGCATAGAATCAGTGTCTTGATACCAGATCTTAGCATCGATATCTTCAGCAAGACACATTACACGATTCATGATATGTTTCGATGAATCTAAGATTTGAACGCCTAGATGAGTTGGAGCAAAATGTTGACTGAGAGCCTTATGTTCCTCAAATAATGCTAGATTATCGTTAATCATTGTACGGCAAATCATCTTGTGAATCTTTTTGTGAGTGTACGTTTCAATGTTATGGTTACCAGAAACGAATAATTTCTGCTTGATGATTGGTTTCATAAGAAGCTTTCCATAAGAACTATTCATCATTAGTTTCAGTACATTTTGAAGAGGATTCTTCTCTTTTTTATACTTGAGTCGATCATTAAACATCTTCTCAATGGTTTTACAGATTTGATTATTAAAACCATCATTCCAGTAGATACCTTCAATAATTGTGTATGTAGCTTGTTGAAATTCAACTAAATCTTCTAAGGCTTGTTTACCAAGGATAAACTCTCTATCAATGATATCATTTGTAAAGTTTCTAGATCCATTTTCGAAATATGATTGTAAAGGAAAATGTCGCTTAACACCAATTGAGTTAATTTTTACTTTTACGATATAATAATCAGCATCAGATGGAACATTGTTTCTGAAAAGCTTTGGTGTTCCTTTGATATAGCCAGGTAATTCAACCATTGCGCTTGGATACAGAGAAACAGCATCAAAGTCGCTTAGCTTGTGTTTAATATGATGCATTTTATTATCACGAGTCATTACTCGACCTCCTACTGATGCTTGTCTACAGAAACCAAGAAGAACAGAATTCATTTCATAGCAATCATCTAAGCATCCTTCATTATGTTGATAAGCTAATGCAATCGAAGAGATACTTAGAAAACGATACACATCAAGTTTATACTCATAAAGTACCATGCTACGAAAAGACTCGAAACAATTTTTCAATACATCAACATCTCTGTTACAATAATGAGTTGCGTATTTTTGACAATCAAATAATTTAACACCGTTCTTATCAGTAATAATGGCACCAATATTTGCAGCATTCTTTAGAAGCGTTTTCTTTTCAGAATATGAATCTAAATAGTCTAAACGCCAGAATGAACGGAAATTCGACTTATTGATCAAATCATGAGGGAAGCATTCTTTTTCTAAAGAAATATGAGACACAGCACTGTTAAACATCTGTGGTAACTTTGAAAGAGATGTTGCTAAGAAACTCATTGTGTCTTTGATTAAGATGGTTCTTGAATTGTAAAATCCTGAACATTGTTTTAGTTTCGTACCTTGGTCAATAATATTTACATCTTTGTTACTGAATGTCATATGCTTAAACAAGAATCTAGAATCAAAACCAGCATTATGCGCCCAGAGTAAATTGTGAGATTCTTCAGGTAGTGAATCTAAGAATTTCTCAACACAGTTGAATCCATAGATGTTTCTCGTATTTGAAAAATCTGATACTTTGTATTCTTCACCAGTTGTATCAACAGTAGCTAAACTAAACGAAACACAGTAAGGTTCATGCTTGTTATCTACGAGTAGTGTTTCTAGGTCGAAATATACAACGTTGAAAGATTCAACTTCTGCTGCTTGTTTCTTTCCATCAATTTCAATAAACGTTCGAAATGGAGCAACGCCGTTTTTAAGTCCTTCTCGTTCTCCATTTTCATTTAATTTTCTTCCAATTTGACGAAAATTGTTGTCATCAAAATCTGACTCATCTAAAGAACGGATCTCTTGATATTTATTGTTAAGTAAATAAGGCATATTCTGTTGAGTAATTGGATTCAATAATGTTTCACGAAGATGATACAAATGAGAGATGACTTCATACGAGTCTAGGAATCTCATCTTTTTAGAGTTAAAGTAAGGTTTGTTTCTATCAAGAATAAAATCAGTTCTGTTCAGCTTATTCACTAGATCTGGATTCTCAACAGCATATTTAGTGATGTTAGTTTCTTTAATTGCAAATAAATGCTCTCCAACACTTCCTAGCTTAATAATATTGTCTGATTTATTACCATAGAATGAGACTTTACTGTTAGCCTTACCATTCTCATTCTTGAAATATTGCTTGATTGAAATGTATAAATCAAACGCCTTAGCTGTTTTTCGAATGAAATCTACTGTTGCTCCAGAGTGAAACATTGTTTGTGAAATTTGCTGAATCTTCTGAGGATGAATACCTGATTTTAATAATGAGTAGAGAAAGCATGGATATTCATGAGCTGCTTCATTATTGTTCGAGAATGGATCAAATGATTTACTCGTTGGTTTGATACTTTGATAAACCTGGAACTCTTCTAATTTATAATCACACTTTGTTAAATATCTGAAGAAATTTTTGCGAGCAGACTTTGAGTATTTAGGATTATCAATCCATTGAATTTCGACAGTACCGAATGGAAGAACATTTAGCTCTACATCAGCACCGGACGAATATTGATTCTCTTCATCTACGAATAGATTTCTAGTATTGATAATTCTATCTTGAAGATGGAAAGTCTTCTTTATTTTACCATCAGAGTCTTTAAAGTGAAGAAGAAGCTTTTTATCAGCTGGAGAGATAATTTGCTTACGAATTCTATCAAAGCGGGTAATATTAGTTTCGACTCTTGAGTTTGTTGAATTAATTGCTTTCAATGTATCATTATCATTCTTCAATGTTTTAAGACGAAGTAATTTTACAATCTTCTTCACATTCTCTTTCTTTTTTTCAGTTTGCTGAATAGCATTTTGTAAACGTGTTCTACGTTGCTTTACTTCATCGTCTGAAACTTTAGTGTTTCGCTGACGACGTTGCTTACTTTTAGTTTCTCCAAACGCTTCTGGATATTGCTTCACAAGTTGTTCTTGATAGATGCCTCGTGAAATATCACCGATCCAAACTTTTCTTCCTTTCTTATTCTTGATTTGAACACGATAGCTGTCCCCCCAGCGTTTTACTGGGATATTAAGAGATCTTAGAGTTTGAAGAGCAACTGACTTCATGCTCAAAACAAGTATATTATAGAAATTGTTTTTGTTAAGATCAAAATCAATTTTTTTTTTTAGAAATACGGATCGAGCAACATGAACTCACTGACTGAATATCTAGAGCACAGCTCGGAGCAACTTTTTTTTGTGACATCCATTGTGTATTTCTTATGCAGTTTGTGATGATCTGAAATGAATGTATACAATGGAGCGTTGCTCAGAGACTTGGTGTCTACATGCGCATGCGAGTGACCACTCTCACACGAATCACACTATGTCGACAAGAATCGTGAAAAAGGAATTATTATGAAATAGTCTCTATAGATCGATCTACTCCACGACCAGCACCGGTATGCGGGACCATCGTTTTAGATGTCATGGACTAGATCTGGGACTTATCGATCAGTGACGATGGTAGCAGTGCGCGAAGCTGCTGGTTGATCTTCTCCCACACCACACGGTTTCCCTCACTGTTGAAGTGGAGACCATCACCCAAGATGCTCTGGCGATCTGCAGCGTTTGGATACGTCGTGTTGAGGTAGGTGTACATGTCGAGGAAGGTCACGCCGTCGACGGCTTGCGAGGCGTTCAGGCATGCGGCAGCATAGGCACCAGCTTGCGCGTTGCTGCGGTCGAGCGGTTTGTTGAGTCCCTGGACCTGCTGGCGCGTGTCGTCGTCCACGACGGGTGGTGAGATGAGAACGATCTTGGCTTGTGGTGCGAGCGTGCGGAACTGCGTGAGGATGTAGACGAGGTTGTCACGGTACTGGTCGATTGGCACATGCTGGTTGGCGTTGGGTCCGTTCGCGAGTGCTGCGTCGTTGGCACCGAGCCAGAGCGTCATGAAGGCAGGAGCAAAGTCGTATTGGAGCTCTCGCGAGATCACCGGCAGCGCGCGCTGACGGAACATCTCGGTGTTCCATCCGGACAGTCCGCGGTTGAGCACGTCGACATTCCGGATGTAGGCTTGCTGGAGTCGCGCGCTCCAGCCTTGAGAGCTGACGTGACCTCCTTGCTGTGTGAGCGAGTCTCCCATGACGATGAAGATGGGTCGGCTGACTTGAGTTGCTGAAGGCGTCGCAGTCGGTGTCACTGAAGGCGTCGCAGTCGGTGTCGCTGAAGGCGTCGCAGTCGGTGTCGTCGGTGAAGAGGCCGATGACGGAATGGATTGTTTTGGTGATCTAGCTGTCCATCCAATGCCGAAGCCTGCTCCTAGAAAAGCGAGGCAGGCTAGAGCGACGAGAATGCGATCGCGTCCACGCGACCGCACGACTTTCTTCACTTGCTTGAGAATGGGGAGACCCATAGTGCTTGTGAGATGTGATGAGGAGGATGTTGGTCGCTGCTGGAGGAGTGGGACGTGGTGAATGGGCATGCTGTTGTCTGTTCGATGTGGTGTCTGCCGCTAGAAATAACTTAGCGGATGAGCCTATTGTTGCCACCTTAGGTGTTCTCTGATAGCCAGCCCTTATCGGAATAAGAATCCATGCTAGACCCTCAAGCGAGCAGCTCAGATGAGCAACATGGATCGGTAATTGCTAAACGCCTTCTAATTGTTCTGATGCAGATCTGTATAATTGGCACACATCCTCGAATCGCCCTGAGGAGGTTATGGGATCAGACGTCCTCAACACAATCTGGTGAGCGAAATGGGATAGATGCATTTGGTGTTGATCTTATCTGCGTCATCAGACGTCTCTGATACCGTGACGTGAATGAGCTGACGAGTGTTGCGGCATGTCCTCGTGCTCTGTGGTGATGTGGCTTATGGAGGTGATGTAATGTCCACGAGAGGCGTGTCGGTCATGGAAGGGGCGATGGAGTGGAGCTTCGGAGTTGGACAGATTATGATCTTATACTGATGCGTGCTTCCGGTTCTGGTCGTCTTCTTTGGACCTGATCCAGTAGTGACCATCCCACGTGTGATGCCACTCCTGCTCTCAAGAGCTCCATGCAACGTCACGCGTCGACCATGGCGCGCTGGCTCGTGCTCGCGTGGCTGCTGCTCTCCACACTCAGCCGTCCGTCCACCGCGGCCTCAGCGTCGACGTACCAGTACGTGTTCAGCGTCGAGAGCCGACTCGACCCGCTCGTGTACCTGGCCGAGTTCGCCGTCGGACCCGGTGGCTACTTTGACATCGCGCTCGATGTGACGCTGATTGTGGACTCGGTCAACGCGGACCGTGGCCGCACGATGCTGCACCTGCTGGTCTGCGACTCGGACGCGGTCGCGCAGTTCTCGCGGCTGCCAGCGAGCGGCACGGGCGCCCCCGTCTCGGACAAGGTCCCGGGATACTGTGCCATGGCGAACCGCACGCTCGACGATCTGTGCACGTCGTACCAGCTGACAGACGACTCAAGCGACGACTTCCTGTACCGATCACGGCAGGTCATCTCGGGCCAGTGGCGCAGCAACGACGGCAGCACCCGCAATCGCGATGGCATGCTCTACTTCTACATCGACGCGTGCGAGACCGTCGGCGGCAGCGAGGGCGTGCTGCGCTCCTGCCTCAGGCGCCCCAACAGCGTCCCAAACGCCCGCGACTGCTTCTTCTGTCCACGCAACAACCCCTCGCGCGACGCCAGCACGTGCGTCGTGCCGCTCGCGATTCGCCCGATGCTCAACGTGCAGGCCAAGATGACGGTCTGCGATCAGCACGGCACGTGCCTCACGCCACGACCGACGTTTCTCGCGACGTTTTTCCTCGTGCTCGCTGTCGTCTGGGGCGTGCTCTGGCTGCTGTGGGCGTCGCACATCCGCGCGGCACGCGACGCCGTCGTCGAGCTGCAGGTCAAGATGAAGCACGTGCCGATGGCGCTGTGCGCGTACGCCGTCACGACGTGCGTCATGCACTACACGGCGTGCACACTCACAGGCACGACGCGCAACCTCGTTGCGAACTTCGCGACGCTTAGCCAGATGATCTCGCTCGCGGTGCCGGCCGAGGTGATCGTGCTGCTCGCCAAGGGCTGGAAGATCACGCGGTCGCAGCTCGAGTTCCGCGAGTACCAGTACGTGCGCTGGGTCACGGTCGCGTGGGCCATCTCCTACGTCGCGCTCAAGAACAGCGTGACCAAGCACCTCACCATCTTTCTCATCTGGGGCGTCTCCTGGGGTGCGGTCGTCTTCATGATCTGGTACAACTCGGCGTTCAACCTCAACATGCTCATGTACCAGGTCGCGATGGTGCGCCAGCTACGGCTCGACACGGCGCGCACGCCCGTGTACACCAAGTACCTGCTTTTCCGCCGCTTCCGCGCGCTGCTCGGGCTCTACGTCTTCTTCTCCTGCATCATCGGCGTGCTCGGGCTCGTGAGCGACGCGACCAACACGACCTGGCGGCTCACGGCCGTCGCCGCCGAGGACGTACTCAACCTGCTGCTCTACGTCGCGCTCGGCTACACGTTCCGCTGCCGCCGGTTCCGCAACCTCATCCAGGCGCCGACGCCGCCGCTCGCGGACGGCACGAGCGTCACGATGCGGTCGCCGCCGCCGTCGTCACTCGCCGCCGTCGCGCCTGTCGTGTCGACGCCGCTGCCTCGCATCGAGGAGGCAAAGCCTGTGAGCTCCATGGTCGTCGTATTGAATCCAAATCCCCAGGAGCGCTCGCTCGGCGTGTCGTTCGCCACGGAGTCCACCAAGGGAGCAGCCAAGACCGTGGCGTCGACCAACAACCCAAGCTCTCCCCCACCGCCTTGACCTTAAACTAAGACATCAGGAAAGGACAAAGGAAGGGAGCGACCGTCTCTCTCTCTCTCTCTGTCTCTGGCGCTATCGCTGTCTTGTCATTCTCTGATGGCAAGTCTCATCCACGCAATGCGCCCCGTCCGTCGTCCGTCAACGCTGCTACTGTTGCTGCTGCTGCAGCTCTTCCTTCACAGCGCCACGATGGCAGCGCGTCTCGAGATGCAGGCGCCACCGACGACCAACGATTCGATCACCGTGCACGTGCTGGAGCGCTACCACCCGACGTTCGCGACGCAATACCAGCTCCATGAGTACCGTCCGATCAAGGGTTTCCACATTGTGCTGTCCTTCCAGGCGTCGTCCACAGGTCGCGACTGTTTCCGCCCGCGCGCTCTCGTGAACGATAGCAGTACAAACAGCAGCAGCCACAACGGCAGCAACGGGGCACACGTGTGGGTGACCGACGACTCGTGGAGGCTCGCGAGTCTCCAGCACCATAGGACGCGTGAGACGTTTTGCGTGGACGTTGTCGAGTCGACCGCTGCGGCACCAGCGCAAGGCACGATGACCTACATCGAGCGCCTATCAAGCAATGCGACCAACAGCTCAGTCATGAGCTCTTCGATCGGCGTGGAAAGCGAGACCGCGGGCCGCTTTGCGTTCCGCACGATCCACGCCGTCAAGCTCGCGTTCCGACCGCTCAGCTACCGCGTGTGGCAGCAGCTCCCGATCTTGACGCTCATCAAGAGCGCGTGGGTCACGCCTGGCACCGAGGACGAGCTGCCAGAAGCGTGTCTCGACCGCGCCGGGAACCCGATCGCCAACGTCGCGCGGCCGCGAGGCAACGTCAAGGACGACCGCATCGGGGGCCCCAAGCTCGCGCTCTGCGTCGAAAGCGTCACGATCTCGACGCACGCGTTCCTCGTCAACGACACGCGCGACGACTACATGACGGGGCTGCAGATCGTGGCGCAGGACCGGCGCCGGGACGCGGCTGTCGACTGTGGGGACGGCTGGCTCGCGATGCGCTCGGGGCCGCCGAATGACGCCAGCGCCATGCGCGTGCCCGTGCCGCTCAACCAGACGCACAACTACTTTGTGTGCTACCGCTTGGCGCCTCTGCTGGTCTCTGCGGATCGGCACTGGGTCGGCTCCGAGGACTTTGTGCAGGAGCTCTCGATCAACGAGACGGCGACCGCGCGGGACGAGCGCATTCGGTTCGTCCGCCACGCGCCGCTGACTGCGTCGCCCGCGCGCATCGTAGTGAGCGAGACGATCGTGAACGAGTGGTGGTGACCGACAGAGCCATTCTCATTCTCAAAATTCCACAATCGTACGGTCAGCGACTTGAATGCATGAGTTCGATTATTATTGTATTGGTGTTCGTTTCGTTTTCAAAATGCTTGTGTCTTGCCAGTCGATTCGTCCGACCAACTTGAAGCGATAAGGAGTGATGGTCGGATCGCTGACTAAGACAGTCACTCCGTCTGAGTCATCCACGTCACAGGCGACTGATGTCCACGCGTTCACCAGTGGCCATCATCCATGCGCTTCATACACAAGAGCACCAACACATCCTACACGTTGACGTCGTTGGTCTTCGCTTTCGTCAACAGGCTCTTTGACGAAACTGTGAGAGTTTCCACTGCTTAGCTCAGGTGCACTGTAGCCATGGACGGTTGGAGTCTACCGAAGAGCTCATCACGGATGCTGATGCACGACGGACATGATGCAAGAAAAAACCAGCCCTGGAGTGTGAATTGTATGAGTGCGGGAGAAAATACATAAAGGAAAAGTACCCCACATCAACAGCCTTGCTCAAGCGCGAACGGTGGCCCGATGACGAGCATCTCCCACCGCAAAGCGATGAACAGCAGCTCCTTCAGCCACAACAACGACAGCGTCTCACCGCCGAAGTGGAACATACATCCGTTCGGGTCGGACGGCTGGTCGCGGATAATGAGCCACGAGTACTTGTCGACCCACATCTCGTTCTGCCGCTCTCGACACGACGAACACGCCGAGTCGGCGGTGCCAGCACCGTTATGCTCGTGCGGCAGCTCACGAAACCCGATGCGATCCTTGTCGACGGCCCGAAACACGACCAGATATCCGTCGTCTATCTTGATTCTTGCCAATAGAAACACTGTCTTGGCCACACGATTCGAGCTCGGACGACCATCGCCGTACACCTCAACTGTCCGATAGTACAAAATCGTGTCGTCGTTCACGTGCTCGAGCAAGTAAAATCGCGTCCTCAGTGCTGTTGGATAGATCGCAGAGAACCGTGAAGGCGACGCAAAGACTGCCCACGTGCGGCCCAGCAGCTCGTGCGCAGAAATGTTGGGAAACTGCTTGTTCAGCGCAAACTTGAACGCGTCACCTTTAACCTGCCGCTCATCCGTCCAGCCAAAGACCTTGGCTCCAGTCGATACTTTCTTGGTGGGTGACGCAGCCGCGAACCGCAAGACGTCGTCCCGGACGTCGGCGATAATCGACGCGTACTCGTTCGGTCCAAGCGAGCGAAACTCAAACTTGGGGCGCGTCTCCGCCAGCAACTCGTGCTGTTCCGCATCCACGAGCTGCTGCACGCGGCTTTCGGCTTTCATGAACTCAGCGTTGCGGGCGTACAAGTCTTCGTTCTCTCGCTGGAGCGCCGCCCGCTCATTCCGAAGCTGGATGTACGGACGCAACAACGTTGGCGCGTCGCCGTGAGCTGTTTGTCTCGTCGGAACCAGCGACTGGATATCGGTCGAGCAATCACCTGGCGCTGAACCTTGCAGCAAAGCGTCAAACTGCCGCTCAAGCTCGTTCAGCTCGGCGCGAAGCTGCTCAATCGTGCGCTACAACCCGCGTCCATCAGTCTCTGTGTTCAATTCGAGTAGTAACATCGACAACGTACAATCTTCTTTTGGTACGAACGACGGACGTACTCGCGGTGCTTCAGACGCTTGCGCGTCTTCTCATCGTCTTCATCCGATCTGCTCGAACTGGTGTTTGTCATCATCGGCTGCCGCAACCATCGCGATGGCAACTCGGTGACCACACGTGGCTCTGTTGTCGGCGATGCTGCCGCCATCATCGACGGCGACACCGCCACTGCTAGCACCGGCGCCAGTGGTTGTACAGGCGCGAGTGCCAGCCTGGCACTGGGACTGCTGGCACTGGCGACATCCCTATGCATTCCACCATGACGGTCATCTGCTGACGGCGGCATCCGTCGTCTTTCCTCGGTGCTGACGTCGTGCAGCGCGGGACGCTCGTGCGGAAAGTGACTCATGCAGGCAGGCAACCGCCGCAGCCCACACGCTCGTCTAGAATCTGAAGTGAGCAGCGGTCGTCGTGCTACGGCAGCTCCGAGTCAGGCACCACAGTTCACTCTTCTGCTGCCGCTGCGCCACGCCACGCGCGCGAAACGACGTGGCAACGACAACACGGCAGGCAGGAGTCCTGGACGCAGCGCGGGGCCAACTGTTGTGCAAGCCGACCGACCGTCGGAGGATGGGCCTCACAGGCACAATCCCCATCGAGGCTCAAGCCGCGAGCGGCAAAGCGCAGGTGCATGCATGTTGCTGCTCGGCGCCGAGAGCTCTTCGTTTCTGCCGACTTTATGCAAGTCCACGGGTAGTATACAGATGAGATTTCTTGGAGGCGGACGCGCTGATTGGTCCACAAAGCGGCCACCTGGGGGGACAGGCGCTGGTGCCGGATAGCAGTATACAGATCAGATTGGGGCTAACGCGCCCTGCGCTGCGCAGTCCAAAATTTCAGTTAGCCGCTCCCCAAGCAAACCCACTGGATGACGGACTGGGCTCTTCAAGAGACACAGCGCGAACGAGGTGACGCTCGCGAAGCGATTCAGTGGCGCTTCAAGTTTGCTGCACGCTGTCGATGAGGCACTGCGGCCTGACTCGACGACGATGTGGCAACGGCAGGCGCAGCTCCGGTGCTGCTGGCTGGAAATCCGTCGGAGCAGCTCTCATTGTGCCTGATGTCTTCGGAGGAAGTCGGCCAAGGGGGAGTGCTGTCACAGCACTGGAGATGAGATACGCTCCCAATGTGGTGGATCCGGCGGCGGGACCGCGCACACCAACGTCGCACTTGTTGCACAGTGTCCCTCTCCATAATATTCAACAGAGTTATGACACCTACATTCCGAGTCCCAGAGTGAAATCCTGGGATCTGAGGTCTGTGTCGATGGAGACCAATGGCACCGCCTAAATTTTTTAGACCTGGAGGAAAAGCGCCAACACGCGAGGATCACGTTCGGGTCGCATGGTCAGTGTTGTTCCCGCGAAACGAACGGAACGTGATCACCGAAATCAGAGATGTCATGGATGCTGCGAATGAATGGTTGGTGCCACCACCGACCGACTCGGTGGGCTGGTGTGTTGACTCAGTCCCTCCAAGATTCAAAACGAGCATGGTCTGTCTGTCTGGTCGTCGGGTTTTCCCTTGCCACACCCAGCGTTGCTCAGTCGTCGTCTGTTTGGAGGACAATAATATTGGCGTCGTCCCGGTTTCCTCAAAATTGATTCGTCACAAGTCTCACGATTCCCTTGAACCTGCAACCAACCTCCCAATCCCAACACCAACACCAGCACAAACCGCAACGAGAGCATCACACCATCCGACGTTGGGGCAGTAGTGTTGACGCGCAGGATGATTGGTCGCGTGCATCCCTACCCCTCCCCGTCCCCACTGCCCACGCACCACACGCGTGCCACACCATTCTCCCGACCATCATTCCCTCCTTGACCCGCGACGCGCGAGTCATCATCACTCGTCGAGACGTGCGAGTGGAAGACGTCCTCACGCGTCTCTCTCTATGGACGCCTCCGTCGCGCTCATGGACGCTGCGCTGCCGCTGGACTCCCTGCAGAGCTGGCTCGGAGCCGACGCCGACGCCGACGCCGATGACGATGCGCCGCTCGACCTCGCGGGCTTCGCAGCGTCCGTCTCCGACTTTGCCGTGTTCCCGTCGACGCTCAACAACAACAACAACAACAACAGCTACAGCTACAGCAGCAGTATAAGCAGCAGCAGCAGCAGCGGTGGCAACGCGTACCCTGTGAACGGGTTCTTCACAGCGCAAGTGATGGCAGTGCACAACAGCTCCGTCGCGACTGCTGCTGCCGCATCGACAACAACAGCAGCAGCAGCAGCAGCAGCCGACGCCGCGTCAGTTCCGGTGGTCGGCGCGACCGACACCACGCGACGACCGACAAGCGCGAGCAAATCGACGCCGGCACTGACGCCCGAGGAAGAAGTGCGACGCGAGAAGAACCGCCAGAAAGTGCGGCGACACTACTACCGCAAGCTCGTACGTCATGTGTCGCCACCATGAAACCTCAGACGTTGCATGCTCACACGTTGTGTCCGTCTCTAGAACCAACTCAACACGCTCCGCGCCGAGGTCGCGACGCTGGAAGCGCAGTTCCAGCGTCTGTTGGCGCTCAAGGAGAGCGGGGAAGCGGCATCGACGACGGCAAACGCGATGATCCCGCAGGACGCAGCGGCGACGCGCCTGCTGGCGGAGCTCGAGTCCTCCAAGCAAGCGCTCGAGAAGGAGAACGAGCAGCTCCGACAGATCTTTACTCGCCAAGCAGACCACTTTGCTCGCCTGCAGGAGCTGTTCCTGGCGGAGCGCGACCTCTTCCTCTCGAGCGCCATGGCCAAGCTGATCATCAAGCCGTTCACCAAGGACGAGTGCTACCGCGTGCGCGACAAGGCCGTCGAGGACGTGCTGGCGCTCATCGCGTCGGCCAAGCAGAACCCGCACATGCGGCGTGGCGCGGGCGTCGCTGGCTGGCAAGATGAGAAGTCGGTCGAAGACGGCTTCTTCAAGTTCTCGCTGCACAAGACATTCCGCAATCAGAACGCCGAGCACCTCGCGCGCGTGAGCTTTGGCATGCTCACGGACCCCGCGGTGCTCGCGCGCATGTACTCGGCGGCCGTCGAAGCCAAGTGCGCGGTCGTGCAGCAGGTCGATGACGACAACGTCGTGCTCTTCCAGGAGTATCGCACGATGGACGCCAAGGACGAGTTCATCCTCATGAAGAGCCTGTTCCTCGTGACGCGCGTTCCGATCGACACGGGGTTCCTGATCATCATCCGAGGCCTGGGTGAAGACCGACTGGAGGACAAGGAGCTCTTTCTGCCGACGTCGGGCGCGTTCGCGAACCAGGTCGTGTGGCACGACATCTTCACGTGGGTGCAGCTCGAGCGCGCGGGGCTGTACGGCGAAGACTGCGCCACCAACTTCACGGGCTCTGCACCGACCGTCGGCTCGAACGTGCCGTTCTGGGCGATCGAGGTCCTGATGCTCGTGCTGCGCTGGGAGTGCGCGATCAACGGCCCACCGCTGCTGCTGAAGAGCAGCGACGACGACTCGGATCCGCAGAGCACGCGGTCTCCGCCCATGGAGATCATGCTGTGAGTGCGTCTCGCGTTTGCTTTCGTGGCGTGTCAGTCAGTGCGTGCGTACGTGCGATTTTGGTTTTTCGCTGTAATATACGACGAGTATTTTGACGTGAAAGCGGGAAGACGATAACACAGACGAACGACAGGAGGGAGCGAGGCACTATATTACAGGAGGGACCCCACGACGCGAGACTGACTGACGACGACCGACACAATGCAAGCACAACTGACTCCCTGGAGATCATCAAGGTTTCGCAGCGAGTACGAACGACTTACATCTCAAGCACAAACGGGGGCCCTACGACCTGCGCTTCCAGCCGTAATGCAAACTGCAGCATCTCGACCATCCACCACGTCGTCGACAGCAGCCGCGTGCCGTCGACGATACCCCCGAAGTCGTCGCAGAACGACTTGCCGTCCGCCATCTCGCGGAAGTGGCCCCACACAAACGTGTCGATCCAAATATCTTCTTTCTGCGGCTCGATCTTGTTGCGCCCGCGACGGTCGCGTGGCCGTGGCGGCTCGCCCTCTCGAATGAGGTACTCCTTGGGATTCAGCCCACGAAACACGATGAGCTGCCCGAGATCGCCGCCGAGATGCAGGCGTGAACACAGGATCAGCGCCTTGATGCGCAGGTCGTGCCCGGGGCGCTCGAGCGTGTGGTAGAACACGAGGTTGTTCTCGTTGATGCGCTGTACGACATGGAAGTGGACGTCGAGACGCGGCGAGTACGTCTTGGCGAGCGCCTCGGGGTTCGACAGCAGCTCCCACGCGGCGTTCGCAATGTAATCCATGCTGCAGCCCGAGAAGACCTTCTCCAGGGAGAAATAGAGCTTGTCGTTCTTGATCTGGTGGCGGTCACGCCAGCCAAAGACTGAGGCGCCAGTGGTAAAGTGCTTGGACTTGTTCTCGCGGAACGCCATCATCTGGCGGTACGCCTCGCGGGCGATCTCGATGCACTCGGGCAGCGTGAGCGCCTTGAGCTCCACGATCGGGTTCTTGCGCTTGTGTTCTTGCGCCTGCTCGGCGATGCTCAGGTTCTTGCGCTGCGAGACGTGCAGCTGCGAGACCTGCTTGATCATCTTGTTGTACTCGGCGTCGGCCTGGCGCAGCTGCTCGTTCTCGATGCGCAGCGACTCGGCGAGCAGCGCGAGATCGACGTACGCCTTGTGCATCTTCTGCGCGGGCGTGCGGTCCTCCTCCGAGAGCTGCTCGGCGGTCGACGGGCGCGCGCATTCGGCCTGTTTCTCGCGCAAAAGCTGCTGGTACTTGGTCTGCATGCGCTCGACCTCTCCGCGCAGCTCGTTCAGCGTGCTCTGCGTCATCAACACGTGAGTTCTCGAGCTCTCGTCACGCACCCCCAACACAACAAACAGAGACAACGTACAATCTTCTTGTAGTAGCAGCGCTTAACGATCAGCCGATTGCGCTCTCGTTGGTCCTGGTTCGCCGTACGCGGCGGCAGCGGCAGCTGCGCCAGCACCTCGGCAGGCAGCGACTGCTTGTTCACGCGGGATTTGTCGTGCGGCGGCGACGACGAAGACATCGAGGAGTCGGTGGCGGACGACGCACTTCGTGCTCTCGCCACAGGACTAATGTGCGGGATCTCGCGACGCGTGGGCGCGGCAGCGGCCGACGCCATGGCAGGCGACGCGGCCGCGGGGCTGTCGTGGAGCTGGCGGACGAACGGCGTGGGCTCCATCATGTCGTCGTCGTCATAGTCGTCGTCATCGCCGTCATTATCGTCCTTCTCGGCGTTCATGTGGATAGTGGACGATGGCTCGACCTTGATGGACGGCATACCGGACGCCTTGGATACCGGATCGTCCAGAAAGAACAGTTCCTGTAAGACGAGCGCGTCATCCTCGTCTACGTGGATAGCGGCGTCCACGTCGATCACAGACGATGTCCCGCGGACGGGTGTGGATGTTGAGTGGCCATTGTGTGGATGCGTCTGGATGTCGTCCAGGAACGGCGACATGCCGAGGAACCCAAACGCAGAGCTCATGTTGTCGTGGACGGATTCCAGAGTGCAGGGTCCAGCGTCCAGTGTCCAGTGTCCGGTGTCGAGTGTCCGGTGCGAACAAACACAAACGATGTCTGGACAGCGAGCGCGCCCAGGAGGATGCAGCAGCGAGCGGATCGGGAGCGAGTGATGCACTCAATTCAATCAATCGATGCGGTCGAGCCAGTCGAGACTCGAGTCGGTCGACGAAAGCGGCTGATGACAAGCGTGCGCGATCGATCGATCGATCGGTCGGGAGGGAAAGCAGTCAGACGGAGATCAACCGATCAGGTCCCGCAGGCTGGCGCTCAGCAAAGGAGACTTGGACTCGCACTCGGACTCGAAGGCAGTCGGTCAGTCGACGTCTTGCTCACGCTCGCGCGCTTGCTCCGTGGCCGGATTCTGGACGTGGAGAGGGAGGTGACGCTGGCGACGATGATGGTCCAGCGTTGGCCCGGCGTCCAGACCGGATGTCACTCACGCGGGCGGGCTGCTCGACGAATCAGACGCGACCAAGACCGGCATCGCTCTGAGTCGGAATTACAAACAAGAAAAGCTTGAAGGGTCTGCGCAACCTCAACCTGATCGATGCGATCATCATCGCCCACTTGGTGGGGTCCACACGACGCACTCTGACTCTGTGGGTGAACTCGCCCAGGATCAGATCTGATCCACGCCCATCCCCATCCCGTTTTTCTCTGAGAACGAATAAATAAATTTCATGACGGACAACCGAGAAGAACACAAGAACACACAAAACGGGTCCTGCTCCAACTTCCTCCAAGTCGACACGAACATGCTGCTGCTTCCCATTCCTTCATTGCACATGGATGCATGTGTGTCTGTATGCAGTGAAGGCTGAACAACAGCTCCGTTTCAGGACGCAGAGCTGGTGTTCCTCCCACGTCCATCATTTCCTATCCACTTGTCGCGTGGTCGTGCGCACTGCGCACACGCCTCGAGTTCAAAGCGCGGACCGACTGTCGGCCGCTGCTGGAATCCTCCATCTGATGAAGAATAGAGACAAAGCGCTCTCCGTCAAGCTTTCCAGCCAGCAAGCAACCCAGGCAGGAGCAGTCGTGTCGCGTCGTCCGTGACGACTGGCCAGTCCACTCGTCGCCGAGCTGACAGATCGGCAGTGGCGGTGACCGCGTGAGTGGCACCTCCCAATGAGACGCGACATGGTCGTGCACCCAAATCCCCCTGCGTGACTGACTGACTGACGGGTGGCTGGGCTGCTTCGCTTGCGTTCGCATGGTCGAGCGCGTGCCTGTCGATACGCGGCGTCTGCATGCACGAAAGCAGCACCCACAGCTCCTTTGCTGCGTGCTGCATGCGTCGACGAACAACCAGAAGATGGTCGACAGCTGGCGGATAGTGCGAGTCCACCGCGTGACGTGTTGGCGAGTGCCATGCAGCAGCAAGGGGAAGCGGAGCCAGCGGTCGTCACTCACGCCCAACCAGTGCAACCAGCCGTCGATTACTGAACGGAGGAGACCGATGTCGACAGCTCCTTTGCGCTCAAGAGATCTCGCTCAGGTGGACGCACACACACACACGCACACGCACACGCCCACGACTGCACAGCGAGCGCCACACACAGACGCAGCAGCAGCAGCGCAGGCGGCAGCGGCCGACCGTCTCTGTCGCGCCTGTGACTTACGAGTCGACGAATCCTCGAGTCCCAGACACAGATCGACGGCCCATCAATCGATTCGATCGATCGATTGATTCCTTGTGTCGACGGCGGACGCTCACACGTCCATTCAGTCCGTCACTTTGGTCAGTCAGTCGGCGCCGTCGAAGAGCGTGCCGCCGACCTGTTGAGCAATCGGTGTGTCGCACCGCGCCCCACTCGAGTACCATCCCACTCTCCCCGTCGGTCTGTCATCTTGAGCGCGAGCTGATCCATCGATTCAAGCCCAGACTTCTCTCTTTCTCTCTCCGCTCGCTCGCTCGCTGGCAAGCTGCGTCCCTCGCGCGCATCCTCCTCACCCCCCCACTCGCGCTGACGACCACAGGGGTGGACCGTTGGGTCGTCAAGGGCCCGTGAAGTCGAGATCTCGAGACGAGGATCAACGGCTAATCGAACCGCCGACACGCCTTCCCCCCCAAAGCTACGCGTTCCTGTGGTCGTCATCGATACCCAGACATGCTTCCGATTGCAGCGCTGCTTAATGATAGCGACAGCGAGAGCAAAGCAGACACTGCTGCTCCCTCGACGCGGTCGCCGCCACCACATAGCTACGGGCATCCGGCGATGGCACTGCGGCGCATGGTGTCGGAGAACTCGATGGCGTCGCCCTCCAGCGACGAAGACACGGAAGACAATCAAGCCACGACGAATCAGGACGACGAAGGGATCGAATGCGGCAGCGCAGAAGGCGCCGACGGACAACGTGCGCCTGTGAACCCGCGACGTCGTCGCTCTTTGACGCCATGTCGCTACAGTACGTCGAATGCGCCGGCTCCCTCTTTCACATTTCTCCCTCGCTTTCTCTCTCTCGGACTCACGCTCTCGCATTTGTCGTTCTCGTTAGATCGCTCCAAGGTCATCATACTCAGCATCGACGGTCGTCCGTCGACTCTCACGCCTCTCCGTCCACGCAGCTTCACGCTACCGTGCTCGCAGAGCATTACGATTTGAATCGCTACCACACAAAGACGTCCGAGACCGCAGATCCGTCGCCTCCGACGTCAGCGACGAGCTCCGAGATCCGTCGCGCGCGCCGACGCTCCAGCGTTCGAGCGCTGTCGACAAGTCTCTCGGACGAGGACCGACGAGCGAAGCAGCGCATGATCGTGAAGCGATGCTACTACAAGAAAATTGTACGTGGTGCCGCGTTGAACAACCGAAGGAGCGCGCTCAAAGACGCTTGTGTGTGCTGACCTGCAGAACACGCTAAGTGAGCTGCGCGACCAGGTGCAGTCTCTCGAACACGAGTTTCGGGACCTGCTGGAAGACCAGGAGCGACAAAAGGCGGCACTCTTGCAACAGGCGTCTTCTTCTCCCGAGGCTATCGAGCACATCCAGCACCGCGATCGCTACATAGCCGTCGTCAAAGAGAAGGAGACGCTGCAGCGCGAGAACCTCCAGCTTCGACGGCTCGCCGACGAGTATTACATGAAGAACCAGGGCAAAATGCGGACGCTGCTCGACGCGAATCGAAAGGTACGTTCGTTGGTCCCGGACGCATCCCCACAAAGATGCGGACTGGCTGACATCCACGCATCCGCGGTTGGTTGGTGCACTCGGCAGGACATGGTACTTTTCACGCCAGCGGTCTCCGACTGACGACAGCGCCGACCTCGCGCTGCGCTGTTGACTGGCGTGGTGGACGGATGGAACAAGCGCCATGCTGACGGGTCTGGATTGATTGATCCCGTTGACCTTCTTTCTCTAAACTCTAAATTATTCGCCGCATGGCGGCGGCGCCACACACATGAACATGAATGAACAAAGGAGCTTGTGCGACAGACATCGCCATCCACGTGTGTGCCATGGCCGCTCTATGCGTGGTCTGGATCATGCGAATCTTGAAGCGGCCTAGATCATGTCGTGCACGAGACTGAGCGCACAGAGTGACTCGAAAGTCGAGTGGATCGAACTGGCCACAAGCTCGTTGGACTTTGGACTTTGGTTGGTTGGTGGAGACGCTTCTCCATCGGAGATTGGAGAGGGAGGAAACGTTTGATCAACTCAAGATCGTGAGATATGAACACAGTGATCATGGAAACACACTGATGAAGCAGGCCTTCACGTGCGCCTCACCACCCTCCCGGTTGGCATCTTTGTCGGCTGGCGGTGGATGCGAGTCACACGCTTATGCAGTCAGTCTCCTGTGCTCCATGGGTTTTCTGTCGGACAGGAGGGACGGAACACACGTCTGCTGAGTGGACAGCGCGCCGTCGAGTGTCTCCATGACAAAGGCGGCGAGGCATTACGCAACGCGGCACCAATACCCGCCATTTATCATGTTATAGAGGTCGCACCTCAGCACAGATCATGCAACACAGAACATGGTGGCATGATCGTATAAATTTCTGCAAGAGATGGGTTCACTTGAGCTGCTGGCGTGAGACCACTGACGTCGTCCCGACGTCGATTGACTGTCCACCGCGCGATCCAGGTTTCCAGCGCTTGCGAGAGCATCGAGCGTCGAGCGTCGAGCGTTTCGCTCGCTCGAGACTCGAGTGTCTCTTGCTCGCCTGTCCATGGCGAGCCGTGAGCGAGCAAACGGTTCACGCGAACAATTGCATGCGCTGGCGCGTTTGATTGCCGCCAGGGCGCCACACCAGCGCTGCTGGTCAGACCAGGAATCAAGTGATGCGCTGACTCCAGTGCGCTCGCCGACGTCATTGCCTTTCGAGACACACGAATGGGCCACCGGCGCCATTGCTGCGACTGAGGCCACCGCCACCACATCAGCACCTCGCTCTTTCTCGACGTCGGCGTTCGCGTCTCCGCCTCCGTCTTCCTCATCAGTCGACGTGATGCGCATCGATCAGCTCCTCAACGCCGCGGAAACCGACATCGACACCGACGATGGCTCAAAGGAGGATCGTCTCGGCGAACCGGCCGCGAATGCCGCCACTGCAGCGATGGCGATGGCCAGCGCGACGACGACACGAACGCTTGCGCTGCCGCCACTGCGCTCACTCTGTTCCAAGTGGCCCCAACAGAGCAGGCACGAGGTCACAGCAGACCGCTGGCACCAAGCGAGCGACGCCTCAGCGCAGCCCCTTGGAGCCGAAGGAGAAGAAACTGAGCAGTCCCTGGTCTCAACCAGTCGGCAAGCGATTCCGTGTCGAGTGCGACGTCGGCGTCCAGTGATCGCAAAGGTATGTACGACGCCGCTATGGTTTTCCACTGCGTCGACACGTGACTCGAGTGCATTGCAGTACATACAGTACCTATTATTCGAATGACTAACATGGAGCTGCGCTGCGGTGCACGTTGATTCCCTTAGCCGCTTTGCGCGATTGACCAGATGCGGGCGACGCTTTCACAGCTTCAAGACGAGTTTACGCAGCTATGGATGACTCACAGCCAGTCGGCGCCGCCGCCGCCGCATGGAGACGACACAGCCATCGTCGACGCCCACGACCTTGCTCGCCGCCGATACTGTCAACTGACGCTGGTGCGCGACGCGTTGCGGCGCGAAAAGGAACTGCTGCACCGGCAGCTGCGGCTCGTCCGAAAGCTCCAAGACAAGCTGCGGTGGCTCGTGGCCACGGAAGGCGAGTTGGACGCTCGCACCAGGCATGCGCTCGTGCCGTTACCCATCGAGTGCATCGAGCTCGAGCCGATGACGATAGCCGAGTGCGCGGCCATCGCGCGCCGCTGGTCCGACTACCTCGAACGTCATCATCTCTACGACCCCGCGACGGCGTCGGCGGATGGCAGCGACGACGTCGCGTTTGGCTGGCGGCGCCCGCGCGGCGTGCACCACGCCATGGTGCGACTCGAGAAGCGCTTTGCGGCGCCGCGTTCGTCAGGCCGACGCGACGTGGCCGCGCGGACGTGGCAGCTGCTGACGTCACCAGCCCAGTTGCATGCCGTGCTGGGCGCGCAGACGCCGTACGGATGCACGTTGCTGCAGTGCGTCGGCGAGAGACACCGCGTGCTGTTTGTGCGACGACGGAGCGACGGCCCCCAAGCGACCGACGACCACAAGGACCCGAGAAGCAGCAGCAGCAATCTCTCCACTGGCATTTCCAGCGCAGAGACTCGGAGCAGCAACAGCAGCAGCAGCAGCAGAGCTGGCAGTAGCAGTGGCAGCGTCGTGCTTTGCTCACTGCTCGAGCTGGCAGACAGCACGACGCTGATCCTCGTCAAGTCATTGAGGGTTGGACGACCCACGCGTCCAGACTCTGGACGAGAGTGTCGTGGATGCCAAGCCTCGCAAGATCCAGATCCAGACGCGGGTGCGGATGTGGATGTGGATGCGGCTGCAACATCCGCAGCAGGTGTGGATGCTCCAGGTCCGGCACAGGATGATGACGCGGAAGAGAAGAAAAGGAAGAAGAAGAAGGAAGAGGAGGATCCTTGGGAGGAGACAGACGATCTCCTTGGATGGTGCGTGCGTGTGGATCTCAGCCCAGGCGAAGAGGAGGATGTGGACCGGCGTTTCACGGTGCGGCGACTGTCTGTCTGCGTGGCTTCTGGGCCGAGGTGTCCGACGCCAGGAGTGATGATCCCTCGCGCCACGTCAGTCGCTGCCTGCGATCGGTCACGCACACAAATGTTTGGTCTCATCCACGCCAACAGGTGACCCCGGATTGACTGACTGACTCTCTGCGGGTGGCGTTCTTCCTTTCTGCCGCAGGATGCACATCGAGCAACTTGAAGTCCCAGACTTACGCGAGTCGCCGGCACCTGCGCGGACGCTTCAGCATCGCGTCTCGATTGGGCTCGCCAGTCTGGCGCCGACGAGCAGCTCACCTGCGCGCGCCGAGAGCGAGACCTTGACGCTCGCGTCGGAACGTTCTCGCGACTGCTGTTGCTGCGCCGTCCACACATCTTTGCGTCAAATCTCCACGACCAGCACGAGATGCGACCGGGTTTCTCGCCGCTGCTGTCAATCTCAGGCAGAACGCGGCTCGCCTCGTGATTGGTGGGAGGTCGCGGTCGTCACGACTGTGCGCCGCTGGGAAATCCACATCGGTCTCGCAGAGACGTGGAAACTGGGCTGAGCATGCAAAGACACACACCCAGCGCGTTGCGACAGTCACAGTAGCGCAGAAGAAAAAAACAGGCGAGAAGCAATGTTAACCAGGTCTTGACGATCACCCCAACAGGCGCCGCCGTCGCTCGCTGCCGATGCACGGAAGGCAGAGCAAATCGATACTGTTCTGTATGGCACACACACTTCATTCTACATATCCGTCCATCTATCCACTCATGCATCCATTCCCGTCCATCCATCGATCGATCTTTCGATGCACTCGAAAACGCAAAAACGTTCGGCTCATTTTGTTCTCTGCCCCCACCTCTTCAGGTCTGGATTCAGTTTCGAGTGAGTCCGTCCGGACAACGGTTTTTAGTCTCGAAACTCCAGCCCCCATCCACATCCTTCCTTTTCGAAGGAACAACAAACGGCAGTCGACAAGTGTGGGCGCGATGACAGACAGATTCCGGAATCCAGACCCCTTTTCCGGGTAATCAATCCGCCGTTGTTGGACGGGCTCGCCGCACACAGTCAGTCAGCACATTTATCGTGAAGCCTTCGCTGGGTTGCTTACTCCTGGTCGGGACAAGGGATTGGCGGAGTCGCACCTGCCTTTCGGTTCCCGCGTTGATGTCGAGCGCTGCGCGGACCTCGACTGAGCACTCGGCGGATGGCGCCCGAGGCGACGTGGCACCTTGGCGCGTCCATTTCGGCCAGTCAGCAGGACGCGCGTTGTCGCTAATGACAGATGGAGCACTGTCACAGTTTGCTGAGGCTTCCCCCGGATTAACATCTCGGGGTGAACCCACTCCATCATCATGACGTGGTGGCGCCATCGTGGCGGCCGAGGACGCAGGTGCTCACTAAATCGAGGGTAATATCTTTCTCCCTTTGTCGGACGCCTACAGTAGGAAGCGTCCGAGCATGGCAGGTGCGTCCATGGAGAGCGCTCGTTGATGTGTGGGCGTGGTGTGTTCTCTCGTGACAGTGGTTTTTGTTCTTGTCGCAGCTCCGCCGGAAGGATGCGTTCGTCCGTCTGGGGACCGTCCGGGGTCCGGGGTCCGGGACCCGGACGCAGGACGCAGGCGGGGTGAGTCCTGGAGACCGATTTCACGCTGACGCACCTTCATTTGCCAAGTTGCGCGACTGACCCAACAACGACGACGACCCGCTCGCATTGCAGTGTTGTCGGCATGGAGACGCAGACCTTGACCCCGTCGCTCTTCAAGATGGATCTCGCCTGTGGCAGCTTCGCATCCAACGCGTACGAGCCCTCCACAGCGGGCTACACGACCCCAGAGGCCTCGCCTACGCGACTCGTGACGCCACCACCGGCGATGCCGCCACTGCCTGCGCCTCGCGTGGCGCCACTGTCGCAGGAGGAAAAACAGGAACGCCAACGCATGCACGTCCGTCGAAGTTACTACAAGAAAAGGGTGAGTCGTCCGTTTGTCCACCCAATACAACAGAGATCATTCTTCTCCTCCACCACCACCACATGCTGATCTTTGTTCTTTGCTCTTTGTGCCTTGTTCCCAACGGGTTAGAATTATATACGCTCCTTAAGAGAACAAGTCGACACGCTCGAGCAGCAGTACGCGGCCGCGCTCCAAGCCAAGCCCGACGCCTCCGCGGCCTCGAGCCTCGGCAGCTCGCCTACCTCGCTCTCGCTCGGGCTCCTGCACGACGCCGGCGCCAACGACAGCCTCCCAGACCTCGACATGGACATCATGGACCTGGACCTCAGTCTCCACCAGCTTCTCCCGGCCATGACCACGTCCAGTCCCGACGCCCCAGCTTCGCCCGAGGCCATCCAGCTCTTTATGCGTCTCTCGTCGCTGCGAGACGCGCTGCGCCGCGAGAACGACGAGCTCAAGAAGGCGCTCGTGCGCTACGCCAACTTTGTGCGCCGCGTCGAGCAGACGATCGAAGACGCCGAGCAAGACGCCGAGGATCACCCGTCGCAGCACCTCGACACGATGGACTTCAACATCTCGGCCGACGAGTGTGCGACGCTCGGCCGCCGTGCCGTGCAGGAGATGGAGCAGTTTCTCAAGAGCGACGACTACGTGAGCACGGGCGTGAGTCTCTTTGGCTGGCGCGATCGCCGCCGCGTCGTGGACGGCTACGTGCAGTTCTCCATGAAGAAGTGTTACCACGAGCGCTCGGCGCTCGCGCTCTGGCTCAAGACGTGGGAGATCGTGTCGTGTCCGCGCCGCTTCCGCGCGCTCTACTCGCCGTGTCTCTGCATGGACCTGCGGCTCGTGCAGCGCGTGGACGACGACAACATCGTGCTCTACCGCCGCATCGAGCACGACAGCGGCTCGCACCGCATCAGCAAGTCCATCTTCCTCGTCACGCGGCTCCGGACAGACGCCGGCTACGTCGTGTTGTTCCGGTCCTGCCGCAATGCCGCACAGGAACGGCTTGAGACGCTGCTCGAGCACGTACAACGAGGCAGCACCAGCACCGACAGCAACGGCAGCAGTCATTCCAACGTGCTGAAACCAGAGCCCGTGGACGACTCGCAAGCGCTGTCCCACACACCGGCGTCGTCGGCGCTCAAGTCGGCGCTGGACGACGCCCGGGAAGAGTGGCATGACGTGCTCGGGTGGATCATGTTCGAGGAGCTCGGCGACCACCACGAGGACGCGCAGTTTTGCTTTGGCGGTCGCTTCGACACACACGCAGCGACGCCGCAGTTTTGGATGCTCGAGTCCATTCTGCTGAGTCTCCGGTGGGAGGCCGCGATCGTCGGGCCGCTCATCTCGCTCGCCTAATTAGAAGTGTTTGGTGTAGTTGTCGTGCAACGTCCTACTAATCTATTGAATCACAAAGTCAAAGATCGGCGAGATCACGCGGTTCTCGAGTCGCAGCAAGTAGGACGCGAACTCCATCATCCAAAAGTCCGTGTCCGCGACGGACGCGCTCGGGATGAGTCCACCGAACTCGATCTCGCACGCGCCACCGTCGGAGACGTCCTGGAAGCTCAGCCAGCTGAACATGCCAAGCAGCGCGTCCGGCGGCTGGTTCTCGGCGTGCACGCGCGTCTCGTCGACCGAGCGGAAGAGCAGAAAGCACTTGCCGTCCTCGACCTGGAAACGCGAGAGCAGGAAGAAAGTCGCGTTGCGACACCGCAGGCGCTCGGTCTTGAGCGTCCGGCAGAAGAGCACGTTGTTGTCGTTCACGCGCTGCAGCACGTGGAAGCGCATGTTGACCGTGGCACTATAGAGCTGCTCGAAGGCCCGGCTCTCGGTATAAAGCTGCCATGTCGCAGCCCACAGGCGCGCCGCCGAGTGGCCCGCGAACCGCTTGAGCAGCGAAAAGTGGGCGCGCGTGCCGCCGTACGTGCGCTTGCGGTTCCAGCCCATGACCGGCACGCCGACGTCGCGGAACGCCGCGCTCGAGGCGTGCTGCGACCGCATGTCCTGCAGCGACGCGCGGATGATGGCGAAGCACTCGCTCTCGGTCACGGGCGCGAACGACACGATGCCGAGCTCGGACGTCTCAACCGTGATGAACCCGGGCTGCGCGGCCAGCACCGCGGCCTCGGCCGCGAGCTCGCCGGGCGTCGCCGCGGCGGTGCTCGCGAGCCGCTCCTGCGTCTGCCGCACGAGCTGCTGGTCGAGCTTGTCGTGGAAACCGGCGTGCTGCAGCAGCTGATGCTCGAGCGCGTCGCGCTGCGCGCGGAGCGACTCCTTCGTAATGGAGACGCGGCGATACTCGGCGCGGAGCTGCTGCACCCGCATGCATGTCGCACAGTGATACAGTCCGTCCGACGGGTCCGTCTCAGCGCTGGCTCTGGGGTCGTTCGAGGTGTGCTGCAGACTGCTGAGACTCTGCGCGCACTGCTGCTCGAGCGCCTGCGTCTCAGTCACGAGCGCGGCGAACTGCGCTTCGAGGTCTGCGATCTCGTCGCGGAGCCGCGCCTTGAGCTCTTTCTTCTGGTAGTACGAGCGCCGCACGATCATGCGATGCTTCTCGAGGCGCTCCTCCTCCGTCATGCGCCGCGTGTCGCGTGGTGGCGGCGTCGTTGTCGCCCGCATCGCGGACGCGGGTGACGCAGCGCTCGTCGAAGGCGTCAGTGTCGGCGTCGGCGCCGGTGTCACCATGGCCGCGGCGGTGTGACCCGCCTCACTGCGACTGCGACGGCGGCGGCGCCAGAGTGTGCGATACGTCGACAGCTTGTTGGCGGAGGACGGATCGCGGATGACGTGACGCTCGGTGGCAGCACTCGTTGAAGAGACTGGGACTGGAGCCGGACGCGCGTCGAGTGCCGGTGGTGCGCCGTCGCCCACCTGCAGCAGCAGCAGCAACGACGACGACGACGGAGACGACGCGTTTGGTGCTGCTGCTGCTGCTGCTGTGGATAGTGGCGCGTAGTCGCTGCTGTCGGAGGACGAATGCGGACGGTCGGAGGAGACGTTCATCCAGAGGTGTGCGAGCGAGGGAGCGAGCGAAGGTGTCACGACGGCCATTCGCCACGGCAGCGGAAACTCTCGGACTGACAGACAGACAGACAGACGGACGAATGGATCGACCTGTCACCGAGTCAGTCAGTCAGTCGGTCTGTCAGGTGGTGTCTGCGTTGCTTGCTTGCGCGCGCTCTCTCTCGCTTGCTCTCACTGTCGCGACACAGCACGCGATGGGCGTTGACTCGAGCCACGAGGTAACGAGGTGTACGTCCCACTGAGGGCAGCACGCTCGACAGCCAAAGGAGATGCGCCGACTGTCGACGACGAGTCGCTTGCTTCGGGTCGTGGTCGCTCTCCCCCCGAGAGAGAGCGAGAGAGCGAGATCGAGACCGGAAGCCGCTGAACAACCGCCAGCGAACCAGCGAACCAGCGAACGGGCTCACTTGTCAACGTGCGTTGGCTCCTCCTCCTCCTTGAGGCTTGGCAATCGATCGGCATGGGCGGACCAGCCGCAGCCCTGCGGGCAAGGCGCAAGGCACAGCCGCCCAGCGCCGCGCGGAGCCGGACTGCGACGCGAGAGACGCGTCAGCCGGCGCTCCGCAAAACACTGTCCGCAGCGCATGCATGCGTGCAAAAGCGATGGCTGCGCCGGCTTTGGCCGGCATGGAGCTCCCCAGCTGTGGGTCCATGTGGCGTTTCCACGCGTCGCTGATTGATCGAAATTCGAAATGACGGCCTCGGATTCGCTGAAAACGACCGAACGGCGACCTGGCCGTGGTCGTCGATCACCTGGCGAGTGACCGCCACGTGACTCACGAGCGACCGCGCCATCAGGTGGTGACCCGAGAAGAAAACGCCGACGCCGCTGCCTTGCGCGGACTAAGTCGACGCATGCTGTCGCCAACGATCGCGCGAGAATGGCCACCGCGTGAACGAACGACCGCACGGCACGCGACGGGAACCGCGGGCGCACGTGGCCCCAAGTGCTGCCGTGATTGGGTCGGGCAGCACCTGCGGCTGGTTGAACGTGCGGTCCTAAATGCGCATGTCCCCGTTAGACCGAACTTAACAGATCAGTTGTTTGATGTTTACTGTGGAGCTCACTGACGGACGGACGGACGGACGGACGGACCAAGCACCATTCCTCGTTATCATCATCCGCAGCGAACGATGGCGCAGCCGCAGACCGACGCGCAGCACGCCGAGGCGCTGCAGCGCATCGCGTCCGTGATCCCGGTCGTGCCGTTCAAGGGCGTCGACAGCTTCTTCGACATTGGCGGTCTACTCGCGAACCCCGCGGAGCTGCAGCTCTGCTTTGACGTGATGCTGCAGCAGGTCAGCGCGTTCGCCGACGAGATCGACGCGATTGGATGCTTCGATGCGCGCGGATTTCTGTTTGCGCCGTACCTTGGCGCGCGCCTACAGAAGCGCGTGTTCATGCTGCGCAAGCCCGACAAGATGCCGAGCGTCAGCGACACCATCGAGTACTTTAAGGAGTACCGAGGCGACAATGCCACGGGCGGCGACCACCTTAGCATCCAGGCGCACGCGCTCAAGCGCGGCGACCGCGTGCTGCTCGTCGACGATCTGCTCGCGACCGGCGGCACGGTCGAGGCCGGCATTCGCCTCGTGCAGCAGGCCGGCGCGTCGGTCACTGCGTGCCTGTTCGTGGTCGAGATCGCGGTGCTGCAGGGTCGCGCGCGCGCGCAAAAGGCTGCGACGAACGACACGCGTATCATTTCGCTGCTCAACGAGAACTCGTTTCCTGCGCCCAAGTCGTCGTAGACTTGACACGCTAGAGAGAAATCAAAAAAAAAAATCAACACAATCCATTTGATCTGCAACTCTACTCGTTGTACTCTCGAGCTAGTTGACACTGGTGGTGTCGAATACAGAACATCACAATGATGTCTCTGCCTCGGTGACATTCAACTTCAGTGTTCTACACCGAGTTTTTCGATGCAGTCGTTCAAGCTGCAAGCGTTTTGCCAGGCTATCTACCTCAGCCACCAATACTGTACTCACGCCACACGCCACTCGTGCAGATCGTGGGTCGTCTTGAGATTTATCCATCGTGCCAGTTGAAGTGGCTTGGTGTGCGGAGTCAGTCGTCTTCCCGAGTTCATTGTAGTCCACCCTATGTAGGAACACAGTTCAACACTGCGGCTTCCAATGGCGGACCATCAGTCAGACAGACAGTCTAAACTGTGCGCAGTCGTCGTGGGATCACAAGGATTCAGAGCCAACGAACGAAGGTGTGCTGCATGTTGTATATCTACTCTCCAATCTCCAAATCAATGCGCTCGCCTTCAGTGAAGACCCTTCACTGCGTTTACCAGATATAAACAGAATTGGACTGCTCAAGGGTCATGTCCACAAAGTGCCATCCATCTCGTCGTCAATTCTGTTTGTCGACGGACGGGAACGAATCCGGAAAACATCGACCATCGTTGATCCATCCATCCGGATTCCAGACTCGGCTTGTCCAGTGAGTCTATATCTGTTTTTAGAGGTCGGTCCTCAATACTTTCGCTTTGTGGATCGCTTGTGGCTCCGTTATCCGCTTGGGCAGGGTCTAACCCACCGCGTCTCACCATCCAAACCCAGACCCGACACGGCGTCACATGGCGCCAACTCACCAACTGACTTGGTCGAGACTGACAGCAATCGCGCATTCCTTCTCCTCCTTCTTTCATCATGACAGCCGCACTGACGCCCAGTGCGTCGACCAAGGCGCGCTCGGCGCTCAATCAGGACGAGCGCAAGCGCATCGAGCGCCGCGTCAAAGGGCGTCTCCAGAAGCAGCGCTTCCGCCAGCGCCAGCGCGTACGTCCTAGTCTATCTTTTTGCATACATCCACACAGTCAGCTCACGTCGCATGCTGTTGTCCTCTCCACAGGAGCGCGTCGAGACCGACCGCGAGACGCTGGACGTGCTCGAGCGAGAGCACCGCTCGCTCATCGAAGCCGTCGGCCAGCGACTGCAGCGCGAGCCGCCAGGCTCCATCGACGTCTTCCAGCGGTACCTCGCCGTCACGCACGAGATCGAGGCGCTGTGGCTCGAGAGCCAGCAGCTCCGCCGCGACCTCGCGGAGCGAGAGCGCTTCGCATTCACAGTGCTTCAAACCGTGGAGGGGTACGACACGACGGCGCCCGGTGGCGGCACCGATGACGAGGATCCTGAGAGCGAGGCGCTTGAGCCAGCCGCCAAACTGCTGCTCAGCGCTGGCGCGTGCGCCGAGACCATCGAGCGCTGCGAGCAGGAGATCTGGGCGCGGCTCCGCGAGTGCGCACCGACGACGCCCGAGGCGACGAACGAGATCCAGGGCTGGCGCATCCACCGCGACGTGCAGCCGTCGCGGCTCGAGCTGCTCTTCGCCAAGCGGCTGAGCGGCGTGACCCCGACGCAGCTCGCGGACGCGACGTGGCCGTGATGACCGCGCTCGCGTCGAGCCCCGGATCGGCCCGCGACCTCGACGCCCGCGTGCTGCAGGTCGTCGACAGCCAGACCGTCGTGCTGCACAAGCGCAAGACACGGCCGCAGCTCGAGAAGGTCAACTGCGCGAACCTGCTATTCTTCCGGCGACCGACGCGCAACGGCCGCGCGATCATCATCGGGTGGAAGTCGGTGCATCGAGACGCCGCGCGCAGTAGCTTTAGCGATTTCAGGAGCCTCAGCAAGAGCCAGAAGCGGTCGCGGAAAGCGCCACGGTACCCGGAAGTCTGGGTCGACGTCTTTGAGTGGCTGCTGCTGGAGGAAACGACGGAGGACGACAAGGACGACGATGGGAATAGCAATGGTGTCCGCGTGACGTTTGGCAGCCGCGTGGAGGACTCGGACCCCGCGTACCTCAAGTTTTTGCTGACCGAGATGCTCGTGTGGATCTGTCAGTGGGAGCACGCGATCTCGCATGTGCTGCAGCGCACAGCGACGTCGGCGTTGCCGACTGCGCTTCAACCCACTGCGACCGCGAATCGATTATGAATGAAAACTTTTATCAGTATCCATCCTACAATAAATCTGTTTGCCCCACAGTAAGAACCTTGACACGTGTGACACTAGAAAGAGATGGAGAGACAAAGAGAGCTGAGGCAGGAGGCAGACAACAGTGTGCTCGCCCTGTGCGAGTCGATCATCTATTTCCGTGGTTCGGCACAGGGTGATGATGCAGGCGCGCAAGACGTCTGGTCAATTTCGTGGTTGGTGACGCAAAGATCTGTGCGCTCAGATGTCGAGGAACAAGCGATCGAGACGGAAAAGGTCTCTTTGACTGTCAGAATGTCTCTCATTTTCCCACTCTCTCGTCATGAAGAGCACACCTCTTAACGTCGCCATCCTCGTGGCCGTCGCGTTGAGCTCGCTTCAGTCAGCGGACGCATCCTGCGGCCTCTGTCTGCACTCGAGTGAAGACTGTCCCTACACGTATAGCGGCTTCACTGGTCGTTTCTGCGGGATGTTCAAGGACTCGATGGGCTTTACAACCGACTGCTGCTGCCCCAACACGATGGAATGCGCCGCGACGTCGACGAAATGCGACTGTACTTCCAAGACCACAGCGCCTGCTCCAGCGCCAGCACCAGCGCCAGCCACTCCGTCCTCTGAATCGACGGGCGGCGACAAATCGTCAGGAAACAACACTGTGCTGACTGCCATTCTGTCGTCTGTGGGTGCTGCTGTCGCCGGTGGACTCGTGCGGATGGCGTTCAAAAAGAGCCAAAGCAACAAGGAGCAGCAGCAGCAACAACAACAGGAGAAGCAGCAAGGATCCAAGCGACCTGCGGCTGCCAAGGTCAGTGCGCAGCCGTCTGGCGGACAAAACGGCGACGAGAATCAAGTGGATCTCGCGACCACCGCCGCCGTAAAACTCGCAAATATCGTGGTCGAAGCACTAGAGGACGAAGAATAGAGAGAGAGAGAGAGCAAGAGCAAGGGCAGTGTTTCTATCACAACGTATACATATGAAGGTCTCGTCTGGAGTCGTCTCCTTCCTATTTCTCCTCGTTTCCGGACTTTAAATCTCTCCAAGACCGCGCAGGTACGAGAACACGACGTAGCCCGCGTACATGACGGCCATGACACCGCCCGCAATCGGGTGCAGCCGCCATCGCGAGACGCCGAGCAGCAGCAGCACACTGAGCAGCACGCCAAAGAGGATGAAGATCGAGAGCTCGAGGTCGTCCACGACGATCGCCACGGGCTTTTTGTAGATCAGGTTGGACAGGAAGAAGGGCAGTCCGAGGCCCAGCAAGATGTCAAACACGTTGCTGCCGATGGCGTTGGAGACGGCCATGTCGCCCTGACCGTCGCGCGCCACGAGCACGGAGCTCAGCGCGTCCGGCACCGACGTGCCCGCGGCGATGATCGTGAGCCCCATGAGCGCCGACGGGATGCCCGCGAGGCAGCCAAACTTGGTCGCCCAGACGACGGTAAAGTGCGAGAGCACCGCGATCCAGACGATCGACAGCAGGAAGCTCGACGTGAAGCCCAGCGTCCCCGAGAAGACCGGGTACCGGCAGTCGGGGATCGTCAGGCGCATCGGGATCACGATCGGCCGCGTGAAGAGGAACCACAGCTTGGGCAGCACGCCCGCGGGGACGTCAAAGATCTCGTCAAAGTAGCCGCCCAGTTGCTCGTCCTCGCTTTCACTCTCGCTGTTGACGTTGACGGTAAGTGGCGCTCGATCCTTCTCGGTCTTGCTCTTGCTCTCGCTCGTGCCAGGTGCGCTGACCGCCACGGGCTGCAGCGTGAGGTCACGCAGCGTCTTGGGAGCCGCCGCCGTGATCGAGTCTCGTCCGGTGGCGTCGCTCAGCGTGCGTCCGCTGGCCGAGCGCTCGTGGAGGTGCGGGTGGTACTGGAACATGCGGTACTTGGAACGGAACATGGGGTTCAGCTTGGACTGCGACCCGAGGCGGTGCGGGTGCGGCGCGGGGTGCGACCCGAGCGACGCCTGGCGCTCCATGCGCGTGGCCGACGCTGACGCCGCGGGCGACGACGCGCTGCTGCTGCCGTCTGCGCCAGTCTGCGGTCGTCGCGGGGCGTCCACGTCGATCGTCCACGCGCGCTTCTCGCTGTTGTTTTGGCTCTGGCGCACGAGCTGCGCCGCGTGGTCGGCGGCGGCGTCCAGCGCCTTGGCGTGCGCGTCCTGCGCGCTGCTGTGGGCGTCCTCG
Source organism: Pythium insidiosum (assembly GCA_022836835.1). NCBI lineage: Eukaryota > Oomycota > Peronosporomycetes > Pythiales > Pythiaceae > Pythium > Pythium insidiosum. The sequence continues at coordinate 260,396 of JAKVDI010000058.1, forward strand.
TCGCCAGCGTCTTCGTCGGGGCGCTTGCAGCACGCGTTGATGACGCGCTCGTTCTGCGACATATAGAGGCAGTAGGCGACGTAGGACCCGAAGAGTGCGAGCGACTCGTAGAGGTCGACGCTGCCGTCCCAGATCGTGTACGTGAGCGCGACGATGGACCACGCGTACCACAGCGAGTCGCGCAGCAGCGGGCGCCAGTCGAGCTGCAGCACCTCGTGCGAGAGCAGCGCCGAGAGCGCGATGATGATGAGGATGTTGAAGATCGCCGAGCCGACGATCGTGCCGACGCCGAGCGACTGCTTGGGCGGCGCGAAGACGTTGTCGGCGAGCGACACGAAGAGCTCTGGCGCCGACGATCCCGCCGCCATGAACGTCGCGCCCGCGACGTCCTGCGAGAGCCCGAGCGCGTCCGAGATCTTCTCGAGCGACGTCACAAAGTAGTCGTCGCACACGATCGCGAGCGCCACGAACACGTAGAGCAGCAGGAAGACGTAGAGCGCGATGCCGCCGTGACGCTCCCACGGCTGCAGGTCCGCGCAGTCGCCCTGCGAGGCGTTGGCCTCGAGAAGCTGACGACGCGGCGACGACGACGATGCGAGCAGGTCGTTCACGGAAGACGAAGACGTCGCGACTTGGACGACGGCGACGGCGGCAGCGATGGCCATCGCAGCAGCGAGCACGTTCTGCGTCGTGGCGCGCAGGCGCATGGGGCGCTGACGCTGGCGCTGGCGCTGAAGCGGAAGCGCACGCATCAGAGAGAGAGAGAGAGAGAGAGAGAGAGAGAGAGAGAGAGAGAGAGAGAGAGAGAGAGAGAGAATGAGGCGAATGGAGTGAGGGGGTTCTTGTGCGGTTGTGCTCTGCTGGTGCTGGATGGATGAAACGGATCTCTGTGAGGAGGTACGAGCGCTCCTGAGTTAGCAATTTCAGGTACAGACCTAGTTCAACCCGTCAAAAGAAGGTATGATTGGAAACACAGCATGTCGATGTGTTACGGTGTATATACCTTGATTTGACAAAACGGATGGGGTACATGTGGGTGCACAAATCTCTGTGGGTGCAGATTTCGTGGGCGTCGACGACTTACTCGATGCCACGTCGTTAGCATGGGTTCTCTCTCTTCTCTCTCTCTCTCTTCTCTCTCTTCTTCTTCCTCTTCTCTCATTTACTCTTGCATGTCCATTGCGTCGTTGGTATTGGAAGCGGAGGCAGTCGATGGCGGCAGTAGCTGGTCCAGCACGACGCTGGCTTCGACGCATTTGCTCGAGAGAACCTGAATGTGCGGCACACAACAACCCCAAACGAACGAAAGTCACGTCAAGGAGGATCCGCAGGCAGCACAGAGTCGTTGCAGCGCAGTCGTGCAGGACGAAAAGAGGATATCATCTCTTGGTAGACGCAGAGCAGGTGCTCGAGGCGAGTGTGCAGCGCGAGCGCGCGCTCCTCCTGCAGACTGTGGCGGGCTTCAAGCGCTTGCAGCTCGCGGAGCAGCGTCGGCGTCTGCGCGCTCAGCGTTTCCAGATGCGCGACATACTGCTGCAGGTCTGCGAGTCGCTGGAACTCGGCCACGACTCGGTCAATGTGGTCCTCCGAGCTCAAGACGACAGCGCGCTGCAGCTCCTGGCCGCCGGAGGTCGACTGCAGCGCGGAAATAGACGTCAATGGGCGGCGCTGGAGCTCGAGAAGGTGAGCGTTGGCGTCATCTAACGGCCACGACAGCGGTTCTGTGAGCATACTCATGATCATGGAGAGGTTCGTTCAGTTGGAGACGAACATAGGTCAGCGAGCTTGGCGGCCCCGCTGATCGACGCGTTCAGCCGAGAAAGCTGCTGGTTCAGCCGCGCAAGGCGCTCCACAAACGTGGCGACTGGGTAGCGTTGCCTTGCATGCTGTCGTTGCTCGGTAGGCGTCGCATCTTGGCCGAACACGCGGCGCCAAAGCTCTGCCTCGCGGGCTTCAAGCACTTGGAGCTCCATCATGTTGTTGTTGTCGAGAAGCGAGTTCAGCACGTCGACGAGCTGTGAAATCCACTAATATTAGCTTAGGCTTTGGAGGCAGGGGGAGATGAAGACTAAGCCAGCACAAAAGCTGACTCATGCTGTCTCGGTTGTGCACCGCCTGTGAAAGTAGGTTTCGTGTGTCTGTTGTGTCAAAGTCGGGAGCTCGCCATGCATCGAGTCGGACACAGTCACGCTTTGCAATCGGCAATGAATGGGTCATTGGCACGCGTGACGCAGGGGGGCGACGAGTGTCCCAATTGTCCATACATCCTCATCTACAGTGTACCTGTGCAGTAAACGCGTGCACGCACAATCCAGCTCGGTGGCTGGCTGTCGATTCCATCCAGCGTGAGAAGAGGTGGGACAGTATGCCATTGGCATACAGTGTACTGGATCAGTCAGACCCCTGATGAGCCCCCGCCCGTGTGTGTCCTCTTCTCGTCGTGCGCAAACAACCAGTTGGTGTGCGCTCGTGGTCTATTTCTGCGAGAGGCACCCAACGGGGATCATCCACTCATCTCTATGCGTTTTTACGAACGTTTGCCAGCGCTGCATCGTGCGTAAACGGCGAGGAAAATGATGGATGAGCGAGCCCACATGCAATACAGACAGACGTCCCTCTGCATCTGGTCGGGGCACTACATACCGTTCTGTAGACTCTAAAGATCTCGAACGAGACGACGAAGAGAATGGAGAGGAGCCACAGCAGCAGAAAGAGAAGAAGAAGGTAGACAGACACTCGCAGTGGAAACTGTGTTACTGGTCCCCAGTCCCCAGTCCACGCCACCAGCCACAAGCGACAAGCGCTCGTCATGTGGCGATCGTCCACCGCCGTATCAAGTCTCACAGGTCTTTAGCCTGAGCTGCTGGTGTGCGGCACACCAACGAGGCTATTCCCGGTATGTCGGCTCGCAGGTGCGTTGACGTTCTGAGCCACTCCGGCTGGCGCTGGGGTCGCTCGCCGCTGCTGCTTGCAGACTGCTCCGACCTTGAGCCTCTGGCGCGTTGTCTGTCTGTCCGTCAGTCAGTCAGTCAGTCAGTGCGTCTCATGCCCGCGGCCCCACGTCGTCACTCGCTCCCTCTCCACCGAGCGCCGTTCTATTGAGTGAGTCAGTCCGTCCATTCGCCAGGTAGTTCGTCACGCCGCCAATCCCCAGTTCTCCTCGGTCCCCAGTCTCCAGTCCCCAGTCTCCATCGACCGACCACGAACTGTACTTGACCCGAACTGTACTGTTCTGGACGACGACTGAATGACGCAGTACGTCGCCTCGACCGACGCCAAGGCCGCGGCACCCGTGTCCGTCTCGGCATCGGCGTCAGCGGCATCGGCGTCGACGTCGACGGCAGTCGCAGCGTCGCTGTCCTCGTCGTCGTCGTCGGACGATGAGAAGAAGCGCCGCCGCCGCGAGCAGAACCGCCTGAGCGCGCAGCGCTCGTACCACAAGAAGCAGGAGCGGCTGCAGGCGCTGCGGTCGCAGGTCGAGCGCCTCGAGGCCACGTACCAGCGCCAGGTCTCGGCGCTCGGCGACGAGCTCTCGGTCGTACGCGCCGCGTCGCCGTCCAACGGATCCACGCCGCCGTGCACTGACGCTGGAGCCATGACGGCGCGGGCGCCGTCGCCTCCGCCGCATCAGCCACGCGCGGCGGCGCTGCAGCATTTGCTCTCGCAGCACGCGATGCTGCAGCACGAGAACGACGCGCTGCGCCAGCAGATCAACGACCACGCGACGTTCCAGTTCCGCATGCAGTCGCTGCTCTCGCGCGACGGCCTCGACACAGGCGACGCCACCGACGTGAGCGACGTCTCTGCGGTCCACAAGAGCAGCAGCAGCAACAGCAACAGCTCTAGCCATAGCGCTGGCAGCTGCAGCAGTAGCGGCCCCCGTCGTGTGCACCTGCAGCGGCCGCTGACGCTGGACGAGTGCTACGCCATCGGTCTCGCGGCCAACCGCAAGGTGCAAAGCCACGAGTTCCCGACGACGTGCGTCTCGACCGGCGGCATGGTCTGCGGCTGGAGCGACCGCCGCGCGCACGACGACGGGCGCTTCAAGTTCTCACTGCGCAAGGTCTTCGCGCACCACCGGCCGCAGGACGTGGCGCTCAAGTCGTGGCACATGCTGCTGCACCCGGCGCACTTCACGGCGCTGTACTCGGCGACGTTGCGCATGCACATGGAGCTCGTGCAGCGCATCGACGACAACAATGTCGTCATGTACCAGGAGTACGAGATCCCCGAGCGCGACCCCGACACGGGCCGCGAGACGGGCTTCGTCGTCGTCGTGCACACGCTGTTTCTCACGGCGCTGTTCCAGACGCGCGACGGCTACGTCGTCGTCTTCCAGGCGCTCGAGCCCGACCGACTCGCCGAGCAGGACCACGTCGTGGCGCTGGGCGACGACGGACAGCTCGGCAACCGCCGCCGCCGCAAGATGTGGCTGCACAAGCTCAGCTGGTGCATGTGGCGAGACGTGGGCGACGACGCGACCGAGAGCAGCTACACGCTCACGGTGCCGCTCATGGGCGCCAACAGCCTCTACTGGCTGCTCGAGATGTTCCTCATGGTCATGCGCTACGAGAGCGCGGTCTTTGGCCCCGTGGTCGTGCTGCCGAGCTCCGAACCCAACGACGAGGACAACGATGCAAGCGGCAAACGTGCCAACGAGAGGCAGCTTCAGGTCGTTCAAAGACGAACGTCATCATCAGCATCATCATCATCATCGTCTTTAGCATCTACGTCGTTTGCTGCCCACAGCTCGCGCCGAAGGTCTCACGTCTCCGATAGTGACGCTGCCATGGAACTGGATACGGCGATGGCGGCGTGCAAGGTCGAACCGCTGGCGTCGTACGATGCCTCGGGGCGGTTTCGCGTCGATCCAAGCGAGCCGTTGCCGCCGCAGGGCAGTGCTGAAGACGTCGGTGAGCTGCTCACAGAGCTCTTTCCTTGCTGACAATCGATCGATCGACGAACTAGGCACACACCGCAATAACAGAATATAGTGTACAATGGAAATGATCACCATGGGTGCTGGTTTGAATAATTGGTGGAGCGCTCAAGGAGATACCCCGCAACTGTTGGCGCCACATCAGCCGCACCTCTCATGCAATGTGGGTGCTCGTTTTGCCTTGACTCGAATGCACGAGCGGACCAGGCGCCCGCACAGTCGGGGAATCGTCGGATTTTTCTCTGTTGGATCCAATATTCTTTGAAGTACTTCAAAGTATTCACGATCTCGAACGCTCGAGAGGATCGGCGGATTTCACTCGCGAATCCATCCATCACACCGAGCAGGAAGCGTTGTACGCCGCCGTGAATGTATGGACGGGCTAAAGGAAAAAGGTCAGAGTGGTTTCTTCAGAGCAACTGTAGTGTAGTGCCAGTTATTGAATCTCCTTTATCGTCTCATCAAGTCGGCACCGAGTTCAAGATGTGGCCGACCCATCGTTGCATCTCTTCCCCACACCAGGAAACGATACAGTACGCAAGAAGAAACCACGCAATACCTGGAGCATCGAGTCTCTGCATTCGTGTCATCCACCTGAACGCTAGTTCGAAGCCGTTGATTGATTGATCTGGGCAGTTTCTGCCATAAGAAGATCAGAGATCTCTGGCTTCGTGTAGCACTTAATGACCATGTCGACGTCAGAGTCGCTGAGTGTTGGGGCCATCTCTGCCGCTGCTTTCTTGAACGATGACGCATCCAAAGTACCTTCATACTTGCTTCGGATGATGGTCTGTGCTTCCATACACAAACGCAGAATCGCCGAGAAACTCTCTGGTATCGCATACCCGCTTTCGTGCTGTCCGAGTCGAGACTGGATGCTCGAGAGGATCGTTGGTATACTACGCGAGTCGATCGATGGCACGAAACACCAAGCGTTTTCATGCACCGTCATCAACGCTCGGAAGCGATGCAGTGTGTCGTCAATGTTGGCCTTGCAATCCTCACGACAGCGAGCTGTGATTTCCTCAACGACGTCCTTGTATCTGTGCTGACTCGACGACGTGTCGTTCACAATCTCTTGCGTCTTTCCGATGAAGACCACGTCTGCTGTCGACACGCGAGACGTCAATCCGCGATAGTAGCGCAGAATGCGGTTTTCGATCACCGCTTTTCGTTTGTCTGACTCCACTTCCGCCGCGTTCAAGTCGTTCGCGCACTCTTCAAGATCGACAACGAAGAGGAAGACCGTTCGGTGCGACAGCAAGACCGAATGAGGCGCGTCGACGTTATCATCCTCCACTTTGCAGTGCCAAAATGCAACGTCGTGGGTCTCCGTTCCACCAGTCTCTAACGATGTGTCGAAGCAATCGTAAAATGCGGCGACAAACGGATGACTCTCGACGGTCGTCTCTGGCACTGACGGCTTGCTCGACGGCGGCAGCGTTGGATCGATGATGCCGATGTTATGCCAAATTACAGAGCGTTTCGAAGCAGCGAGCTCTCTCGCGTAAACTCTGATCGCGAGGGCGCTGTACTCAAACACAAATGGCGGGATCAACGTAAGGTCGCGACACTGTCGCTTGTCGTCCATCCAGCAGTCCCAGCAGGCTTCAATCGATGCCTTCCGCAAAGACTGCACCGCCGTCACCCCTTCGACTAATGCGTCAGACTGCTCCACGTTCACCCCTTCGAAGAGTGAGTCAATCGTTTCGCCGACTTCGAACAAAGCTTGCAGTGCGATGCACATATCGTCATCAAAAGATCGCGCCAGCCATTTTGCGCGATCGATCTGGGATAAATGTCAACGTCAATTGCGTTCGAGTCAAAATTCTCGTGCATAGCATCCTACCTCGTCCCGCGAGACATCATCGACTTGAGAGAAGTCAAGCAGCCCTTCCACAGCATCCGCAAGGGTTTGCTGCCGCTTTAAGAGCAGCCGTCGCGCAAGCTTGACACGACGCTGGCAGCGCTGGCGCGATTTAACGATCATTGGTCCACGAAAACCATCGACGGCATCGTCATCACCAGCATCATCCATTTCGTCTTCATTCCCATCTGCATCAATCGAGCTCACCGATACACCCAGACCGGGGTACTCTGCCAAGACGGACGCCACCACTTCGTAGTGATGACGGGCAAGTTCTCTCGCGGACTCTGGCGTGGACGCGAGAGCGGTGACCCGGATAACTCGTTTCTCAGATGAGCTGGCCATCGATATCTCGACATGCCCGCCGTCGGTATTTGCGTCGACAACTTGCTTGTGCGATGTGAGCACTCGCGTATACTCGGGACTCCAAGACCGCACTGCGATCTGCTCGAAGAGCGTATGGGGTAGATATCGGATCCAAAACTCAAACACAAATCCAATTGATATTTGTGTTGATTGTGTACGCGTCGGCACCGACCGAGTCGGAGCTTGGTGACCACGGGGGTTGTTGCGGGGTTCTGCTTCCTCCTGTTCTTTCATCTCCCAGTACGCTGGCACAACCAGGTCTGACTTGGCTGTGATTTCATTTTGACCAACAGGATATACAAGACCAAGGTGATGCAATAGCTGCTTGAGAGCGATAAAAAGTAGCCCCTTTCGAATGCCAGCGAGGTCCTTCCACAAAGGCAATTTCTGCAATAGACGAGCATCCACTTGGCCGCCATCTCGTAGCTTGTGTACCCAATTCTCGTACTCTGGATCCATTCTAATCAACGCGTAAGCCTCGTGGCGGATTCGCGTGGCGTCCTCGTGAGTTTGATCCTGTTCACGAGCGAGCGGACTCGTCTCTTTGGCTCCGAAACTCAACAGCTCGTGACAAATAATCTCCCGAACGAAGTTGATTACCAGCGTCGGAGAGAAACACATTTGGTCTCTCAGTGCTGTTGACGGGTGGTCATCAGCATACCACATGATGTCCCCGAGTTCCCCCAGCGTGTGCATAATTGCTGAACACGTATCGAAACGCAGAGAAAAACACTGATTCTGGATTCGTCGGCATGCTTCGTCTTTCGTCATAAACAGCTTTGCCACTTGGTCTTCACGAGAACGCCACTTTCGATCCCGCAACTGTGCAACGCATTTCAGTACTGCCACAAATCTGTCAGGCATGAGAAAGCCTTTCCGTCGGCTCACAACACACGCAGCGAGAGCATCCGAGGCTGCTGTAACGGATTCCTTCTTGGTATTTGTGATCGTGATCCAGCCTTCAAGTGCCATTGTCAAGTTCTTTCGCGTGAGTGCGGGATCAAATCTCCGACGTCGCTCGCCAATAGCTCGATCACATCTCTCGTCATGCCACTCGGCAATACGCCCTTCTAGATCCAACTGAATGTCCTCTACACTGGTCACCAGGTCCCGCTTCGTACCCACAAACACAACATGGGCGTCTGGTAATCTCGTGTACAC